>RJJA01000476.1:0-38177 GCA_003724045.1 Lepidurus arcticus | reverse complement strand
TGTAGATGTCGTGTACTTTTTCTCCAGCGTAATGCAGGAGTGTGGCCAACTTTCGAGGTTTTCCGGACATTTCGCAGACAACTAGGAAATTTTCAAACCTCTTCAGCCAATGCCTCCACCGTATACTAAGGGTTGATCTGTCCCCCTCGTATTGGAATGTCTCCATTGTTGGGAACACTTCCATCTCTTTGCTTTAATTGTTACTGTGGCTTGGAGATTTTCACTTTGTTTTCCACTACGTTTTGCTTCCTGAGGTACTTGCCCTCCTCGTCGCCCAAATCCTCTCGCCTCGTCGCCTCGTCGCCCAAATTCTGCTTATCATGTCTTCTCGAACCAACGATCGTGCGCCACCCGAATCTACTACTGCTGGTACTCCGTCGATACACCTGCCCAAATGGATGAAGATGAACGAAAAAGTGGTTGGTCGACTACCCAGAGAAGTTGTCGAAACCACCGGGACGAAAGGGGCTTCTGTGGAAGTTATGACCGACCCTGCCCTCCATGGGCGGCCCGTGCGTTTTCCCACCGATTAGGATAAGCGGCATCTTGACCCGAACGATTTCCGTTACCGTGGTTAAAACCGTCGGAGTTGGTGCAATTAAGGCTAAGGTGTCCTCCACATTTGTAGCACGAGGAGGCCTTTCGATTTGGACAGTCTCTGGCCAAGTGTCCGACTCTGCCGCACTCGAAGCATCCCGTCCTTCCATTCGGATCTGGCGGAAAATCAGGTCGGAGCTGGGTCCTGGGGTGGCCCGTAGGCATGTCCAAATTGTCGACCCTGGTAGACAAGGTGCGAATCGCCGCGATCAACTCTCCATCGTGACCACGTTTGCTGGATGTGCCCGGTACGTTAAAAGACTCTTGTGGGGGGGGCAGTAATTTCCTCCAGACGCTGGGCTGCATCGATGAAATCACTGATGCTCTTCGCCGGGAAGATCATCAGTGCTGCAGCGTGTTCTGGACGGGCGAGTCCGCGGATCAGATAAGGGATTATAGCCTCCTCTTCGATGCCTTGGGGCATCTCTTGCAAAGGGCGGCCTTCCTTAGGGTATATCGTACTACTGGTTCTCCCGCCTCCTGTCGTCGTGATTTCACTAAAAGTAACCACTCTAAGGGTGTGTTTCCATTGCCATTTTAACCCGTGTTAAGGACCAAAATTAGCACGGATCAGTTAACACGACTGTTTCCACTAGGCAAAGTCGTGTTACAAGTCGTGCTAGTCGTCGTGCCAGCTAACCCCTTTTTGCTGCTGTGTTAGACCTCTAAGTTTCGTGTTACGAAGCTACTACGCAACGCCTTGAGAGGGGGTTACGTGCATAGTAAATAAATTATGTTTTTATGAAGCTGTCCTTGCCCTTTTACTTAAGTGTTTTCCAGAATATAGAAAGTTAATATACTATTGTATTTATAAATAGTGCTTACGAGGACTATTTCTAACTTCTGTACTGCAAACATAGATTCATAATGAGTGACCCAAAGCGAAGCCGGATCAACTGGGGAGCAGAAGAGACCAAGTTTTTAATAAGCATTTGGGGAGATATTGAAAAGGCTTTCTTGCATGGCAAATGTTGTATTTCACTGTCTATTTTTACAAGTTGGTTTTGTATTTGCGAGTTTGTAAACATTGTCGAAAAAATATTACCTAATATTATCCGACTGGACGATATCAATGATCAATAGGTTGGGAAATTCGATATTAATCTTAACACGATATCTGTTTTACGTAGCAGTGGAAACGCGTGCTGGATCCCTACGTGTTACGGTTAACACCACACCAGGGTTAGGCTAGCAGTGGAAACACACCCTAACATCGTTATCTTCTTGTCGAACACCTTCTCCAGCTTTGACCGCCAGTCCGTCCACTGCGTGAGGGCCTGCCCATCTGTTTCATGCCACGGTAGAGCCAATCCTTGAATTTCGCTGACGGCAATCCTACGCTTAAGCGTGTCGTCCCATCCTTCCGTTTCTGAGGCCAACTTGAAGTTCCGCAGCCAGGCGTGGACATCGCCTTCGCCATCGTATGTCGGTATGGTAGAGGCTGCTTTGGGGATCGGCTTCGTATTATGGGAATGTTGGGCTGCCAAGCTTTTGATCAGTTGATCGTGGCCCGACTGTTGGGCTGCCAAGCCTTGGGTTAGTGCCGTCAGCGTTTTGATTAGCTCTTCGGTGGCCATTCTGACTTGTCCGGGGATAAATCTGCGATATACGCTTGAGTACCCGGTGACGCAACGCTGAAACGCTGAAATCCTCGACACTGAAATTAACCTGCGATATGCACTTGGGGACGCAGTGACGCAACTATGAAATCCTTAACACTGCAATCCTCGACACTGAAATCTTTTAACAATGTAATCCGTATTAAACCGATGTTTTACGTGCAATTACGTGTCTTTTTCACCAAAATAATGTTTCTTTTTTCACAAAATAATGTTCTTTCGAACGTGGAATCCGATAGCTACAACTCTCCGCCACCCGAAATCGTACAACACTTTGATTAACGCCACAGAATTGCCTCAGAATCCCACTCCTGACACCAAATGTTGCGTGGGGTTCAATTCTGGATTCTGGTGTGATGACACTTTATGCGACCCAGTAACATCTTAGAGCTTATGGCCTTGTTGTGACGGAGGAAGAAGATCTCTCTTCTAGTGACAACGGAGCCATCACTTTTACAACCCTGTTGTCCAGTTACCGAAAGGTATAAAGGACAGTAGGGAAGTGATTCGGCAGTCAGTGTGATTCCGAAGTGTAAACGGACGGAGACTAAGTCCGTCCGTGTGAATACAAATTGAGAAGTAAAGTTCAAAGTCTCTTGCGTTACCTTAGTAAACCACTGCTCCATTAAGAAGCCTAAACGTAAGTACAACGTTAATAGTAACATTACACTGGGATTAACTAATGCACGTTTTATTACTGTTTAAATTTAATTCATCTGTATATTCATCTGTAGTTATCCGACTCTTTTCACTCTACCACTTCGCTTTCTGGCTCAACTCTCCAGCTCTCACTTTGATCCCTGTCACGCCCTCACTTCTCACGTCCGTTCTCTACCTAGCTCGCTCTACCCCTCTCTTGCTTCTCGACTCGTCTCGCAACTCCCGCTCTACGCTCGCCCGGAGGTTCGCTAGCGGTTCGCGAGTCGAACCGGTACAATACACGCGAGTGTCATTTTATCTCGGTTTTCCGAAACTGGGGAACCTGTTGCCACGAATTTGGATTCCATTTGTGCCATCTACCGTGTAACCCACAACACATGCATACAAAATAAACCTAACGACCTCCCCTTTACTTGCATAGATCAGTCGCCCGTCGACAGCTCGCCCGTCGTCTTTACATCAGTAAAGATAGGCAGTTTTACATATATTGCTTTATAGTATTAGGTATTTATAGTATTCAGTATTGAGTTCTAAAAGTTGTGGTGGCTGGTGCATGTTTGGGCTTAGAAATGGAACGAATACCGTTGCAAAAGCCGCCCAAACATTCGTCTTGTTGTCCACATGAAAGCAGCGGATTCAAGCTGATTGTACTATGCTTTGGGATATTTAGCTTGTCTGTGGCTATTGCTCTCGTTATCCAGAGCTATGTAGGAGTTTCGGAGGTATAAACATAATTCATATTAAGATAGTTTTATATAAAGCAAACTGCGTGGTTTGATTAGTCGGCACCTAGGGGAGCAGTAGCGACAGATAGCAAAATTTGCTCTAGCGTCGGTATTCGCATTTTAAAAGACGGCGGATCGGCCGTAGATGCAGCTATTGCGGGCACAGTCTGTATGGCAGTTATTCATCCTCATGTAACCGGACCTGGCGGGTAGGCACAGTCGTGTCAAACAGAATTTTGATTGATGAGCTAAAACTCTTGGCTTGTTTATAGAGGGGGGTTCATGTTGGTTTACGACCACACCAAAAGGGATCCACCAAAAATAATAGACTTTCGGGAATTAGTCATTAACTCCTCGGCCCCATTACCACTAGCTATCCCCGGCTTTTTTCGTGGTTTATGGACAGCCCATCAGAAGTATGGGAGAGTAGCTTGGGCCGATCTCATCGCCCCTTCAATAGCAATCGCCAAGTAAAATTGAGTTGAACCTTTTCACGTTCCGTTCCAGTATTTATAATTTAAACCTTCGTAGTGATGGAGTAGTCGTAACGAAGTATCTAATGGACGCTTTAACCAGCAACAAAACGAGTGCAAAAATACAACAGTTGAAGCTATTCACTGCGGTTGTGTCGGGTAAAAGCCACAATTTAGTGCAACCTGAATTAGCGCGGACTTTGCAAGCCGTCGCCGATGACGGCGTGGATGGTAAAGACATAGAAAAAATTTAATGTTTTGGAAAGTTCTATAAAGTTCTAAGTAGGATTCTACGGCGAAAGAATGGGAAAAGATCTAGTCGCTTTTGTACGAGGAATGGGTGGACAATTGTCGCTTGAAGACTTACGTAAATACGAGAGTCCCATTCGAGAAGCGTTGAGTACGAATTTCGGCCCCATGAAAATTTACACAGCTGGTCCTCCTTCAGCGGGGCCTCAGCTCTTGGCCGCCCTCAATGTTTTGCGCGAATCTCGTGTAGAAAAATCGTCAACTGTCCAGAAACTTCACGTGCTCTTAGAAGCTTTCCAGCGATCCCAAAAGCATTTGATTAACATCAGTGATCCTATTCTTTCAGGCGTTCTCGAAGCTCAGAGTATTCTTTTAAATGCGTCGTACACTGAGGACATCGTCCAGAGTATCACCAATGCATCAAGTTATGAATACGAACCCATCCCATTTCTTCCCGAAGCTGCTGGAGCTGTCGTTTCAGTTATGGACAACAAGGACCTGTATGTGACCGTCGTCAGGTAATATGCTCTCCGGCTAATTTATTTAAATGAAACAACATCCATTCTTCGTAGTACGAAATCTATCGTTTTCTGAATAAGGTCAAACAGCGAGAACTTGTATGGTATGATTCTTTGCACAAAATATTAATTGTATATTGCACTATTAACGGTAGCAACTACTAAAGAATACTCCTCGATACTATGTAACGTATAATACAGTGAAAACCGGTTAACACAAACCGCTTAGCACGAAAAACCTGTTAAAACAAAATGGTATTCCGCTCCGGACAAAACGCTATACAATTCTATACATTTGTTTCCTTTTAACACGAAACAAAAACCGCTTAGCACGAAAGAAATTCGCCTCTCGGAGGAACGACAAGGTAGTTTTGTTTCGACAAAATACTTTTGTCTTCTTACCAACCGTTTCCCTCTGCCAATGGGAAGGGTTGTAAGCCTTCGCAACATCCCTGACTTGAGTTCATATTTTTGTCTCTCGCACCAACAGTCTGTGGGCAGTCAAAATATTTCATTTTATTTACAGTCTGTTAAAATGCTTTAAAAATGTATTATTTGTGCTTTAAAATGTATAGAACGTCACTGTACGAGTGTAAAGTTGAATATTAACCCTGTTGTCACGATAGTTTTTTCATTAACTAGGTTTTTTGCAAATATCTGTTAGCACGAATTCCTTGTAACACGAACAAATATTTCGGTCGCTTCTATTTCGCATTAAGCGGTTTTCAATGTATTCATAATCGTATGATATCGTAAATATCGTATACCTATATATATAATATAAGTTTTTTATTATAAAAGTTGTAGATTGAATTTACAATTTGGGCAAGTTATGCATTAAAATCTCGTATTATTGCATGCAGTTAATTTTTTTGGTATATGTTTGAGTTGAGGTTCAGAACGTAGGAATATCCAAAGTAAATGATTATGCTCTATTTTAAAACATGAATATTACGATGGGAGTATTCCTTATATCAAGTATTACTAAATGTATTTTTATCGAACATATCATCAAACCTTGGTAAGTCCCGCCAATATATCTATTTACTTTATGGCTTTTTTTTAATTTGTGGGTTTTCAGTTCATTTCTAGCATGTTTTCGTTTTTCTACGTACAGTGGTCTGGGGACTTGGTTTGGCAACAGTATTATGACACCATATGGCTACTTCCTCAGTGCAGCTTTGAGCAAAGTTTCCGACAACGTTTCGGGTCCTCATCGACCATTAAGCCTCTATACACCTCTGTTGGCTCTAGAGATTAACCGTACCTGTGGGAAACGACTTGTTGCGGGGGCGATGGATCCGGGTACCGTTGCCCAGACCCTACTCCACTTGTATTTGGAAAATAAAGGACTCCCAGAAAGCGTCGAAATGCCCCGATTGTACCTCCGCTACGGTAACGCTACCGTCGATGACAAAGGTAAGACATCCTCTTTGCTATTTTTTCCTTTTTCTTGGGCATTTTTGTCTTGTCATTTGTCATATGCATCGAGCCTTCTGAAAGTTAGCTCAAGGGCTTCCTCGTAGGGGCTAATTATAACGATTCGGGGTGCCCAAGCTGTCTTTTAAATGGGAGACGAAGATGACAAATGAAACTCAAGCTTTTGGGTACGAACGAGAAGACTCGACTAACGCACTCGTGGTGTGCGTGTGTCTGTGTGTGTGTGTGTTGTATCTTGGCAGGGGATCCTCCTAAATTGACTCCCGCTGCTGTGGAGGCTGAGCCGGGTGACGGGTCATGGCAGGTGCTGCTCGAGTCCTTGAAGAGGTTGGGTCACGCGCTCAAACCCCAAGCCCGACCTTACGCGGGGCTCAATGTCGTCCTTCAGATCAAAGATAGCCTGGCCTCGCATTCCGATTCGCGTGCGGGTGGTTTCGCCATGAAATACGGCCCGTGATGTCCCATTTCTACACCCCTTTACTCTCCAAAAATGAAAAAATAACTTTAAAGAATCTTTATAACACGTTACGAAATATGCAAATTTTTAGCAATCCCTTTCATACAGAGCCTGTAAAATGTTTTAGCTGGGAGAAGGTTTTACTCTAAGAAGGCAGCTTTTTAAAGTTGTACAGCTTATTTTTTATTCCGATTTACATACATGTTATAAAATCGATCAATTGGATTGGCTTTTTGCGTTTAATTTGAAAAGAATCGACCAAAGTAATGTGCTGTGGAATGGACCATACAGATTTAAGACAGATAGACATTTGTTGGCGTGAAATGTTTCATCCCATATGTGTGTGGACAATCGTGTAGCGTTGGCACCCGGTATGGCGTCGGCCTGTCGCATGTCTCTTCTATTTATCTTTGTCTTTTCGTCTGTTGTGAGGAGTGTTCTAATTTCTTTCTCTCCTCGACGCCTGGATAAGGGATAAGGATGAAAATAATGAAGGGGTACAGCAGCCACCGCGGGGATCTCTAAGCTAGGGCATCTCACATTCTTCCAAACGAAAAAAATGAAGCTACTTAAAACGCTTCAGCTGCCACTTGTCATATGTGCAACGTTAAACCTGACGACAAGTGCTTAGGCTTTTATTTTATTTATTTTTTCTTACCGAGAATTCGGGGGAGTATGCAGGTTCCTTGCCTATATGCAGAACCCCTGCTGTTGTGGTAAGCTGAAACGTTTTTTTATTGTTTCTATTTTTTGTGGAGAAAAATGGAGATGAAGGTTGCTTAGGTTAAGGTTAGAGAAAAAATGGGGTGTCAGTGTCACCGGTTTATGGAGGGAAGGTTACAGCATCAGCTGGGTCTGGGATTACGGAATTTACTTGTTCAGACTCGTTTTTTCATTTCTTTTTTTGTTGTTTCACTTTTATTGTTTTCATACGTCCACACACATTGCAGCTCACAAGTTATATTGAACGTCAAGTTGTGCACTGCACAGTACTACTTGTCAGAGATGGCCAACACCCAACAGCAGTTGACATAGGGCTGGCAAAAGCTAATTGTTTGGATTTTGCATGTGCGTATTTATTTGCTCCTGGTTATTATTATTATCATTACGATTATGGCATGTTGCATGTCGGCATTGTGCTTGCTGCTTGATGTATGTAAAACACCACGTGGGGTCCGAGCCTTACGCAGCTTTCGACTTTGCAAATGCGAAACTTTGTCTCTCTCCACCCCCTGCTACGACAGCTCACGTGCGAGGTCTATAAGCCCGAACAACGGGAAATTCATTAACACGTAAATACAAAACACGCCATCGAACATTCTGGGGTCCAATTCCGCATCGTCTTCTGACTGACGTCACTTTTGGAACAAAATCTGTATATTCTTGACAGGCTTGGAAGCATTACGGCCAAGCTTTTCGAACCAAATCCTGTCATGTTCTAAAGTCATTGTTGGGTGTTTAAATGAAGTTGTGGGGGATTAGATTTGCTATACTTGAATGTAGACGAAGCAGAATTTCCTCTGTTGCTCGATTTTCCTTTTTTTAGTATGTGTTGAAGACAGACGAAGCGCGCCCATTCCAACTGTCTCTTGCTGACTTCATTCATGCAATTTGCGTGATAAAAATGACCAGCGGATCAAATGTCGGGGCGAAGGAAAAGCTTGCTGCTGTGCTTCCTCTCGTTTTTTTTTAAAGACGCAAGTTTTCCCATGACCTCAAAAGGTTAAGGCATGACCAAACAATTTATTTAATTCGGCTAAAAAGTTTCAGTGATAATCGAGAGAAGACGCAGCCTTTTGTAAGGGATTGGGACGAACATGGAATCAAAACTTAGACCACAATTAGTAATTTGGCCTCCCTGGCTCTCTGGGAGTTTTGGGTAAATGGCAACGTTATGCCCTCTTGAACAAATATGTCCCTGATTAGAGAGCTCATTTGGCTGGAAAAAGAACACGTCAACAGTGAAACCGGCTCAGTTTTCTCCGGGACATTGATTCTGGGAGCTTATGTTAGCCACACGAGGGTTCGTGTGTCAAATTTTCGTCTCCGTGATGCATGATGGATGCGAGGAGAGGTCAAGCAAAGCATTGACCTGAGAGTAGGACTCCCCTGTCGACTTTGGGTCTTACGGACCCGTTAAGAGGGACAGGAGCGAGGCAGGCCTGCCTCCATTACATCAAGCATGTTACAAAAAAAGATTCAGCACTCATTTAACAGGGTTAAGGGGGTTTAGCTTTTAGAAACGGCATAAAGCTGTACTCATCTAGCAGCCAACGAGTGTCGTTTTCCCCCTTTCAGAACATGGGGTTCCGCATATGAGTGATGGCAACCTGTTGCAGCAGCAGCACGCATTGTTGCATTCTCTGCGTCGACTCTGGTTTCTGCCAGCTCCTCTTGCAGCATTTGTTGTCTTGGAAAGCTAAAGTCTTGCGGATGATAAGGACGCCAACAGCTGCTGACTGCTTTACCCCCTTACGTTTTTCTTTCTATTTCTTTTTCTTTTTTCCCCCGACAACTGTTTTGGTGTTTCGGGGGCTGTTACGTCTTGTGTTTGGTGCTGCGCTCCCTTTCGCGCTTTTTCAATTCTTACACCAAACCAAAACAGACACTTAAATATCCAGTAGTTAAAAAATAAGTTTAGATTTCAAACTCAAGGCTTTTAAAGTGCAATGCAAGAGATCTCAAATTATTGGATTTTATTATTTGAGTGAGTTTTTTTATTTTGCCGGTCAACAGATATAGCTATCTTAATTACATTGGACAAAATTACAACAGTATTGGAAAAAGTGTTTGCTTAAATCAAAATTTTTCTTTCGAAGGGAAGGGTGCAGAATGTCTTTACTGCGGTAGAGATCCTTTTGTGTTGAAAAATATGTGGATGGGCTTTTGTTTCCTCGTTCTATCGTTCATTATAATCTATCGGGCATGCTTTTAGGCAGGATTGAACCGTTAAAGGGTGGTAAACCCCAGCTTGTGTTTCAGATTGGTCTAGTTTAAGTGGTAATAAGAAATTCGGCGCGACTATAATGAACAGTTTCGAGCGTTCAGGTCACTTTCTGCGAGACTGTAGAGGAGCGTGTGGGGGCGGGGCTTATGGGAGCGTCGACAGTTCGGGAAGACATATCCCAACGAGATAGCTGTCACCCTCAAGATAACAGTCCGTTGTGGTGGAAAAAGTGAAGACAATATCCCCCAGACCTTTAGTCTTTTCAGGGCTTTGCGACTGACAAGTGTCACAACGACTTTCGAACCACGCACGGAGGTAAGTCCCAGTCTTGGAGTTTATTCTCATTTTACTATTATACAAATTTTAAAAGTAATTTCATTTTACTGACGTTCGGTTTCTTTTGTTATGTGTGATTAAAAAAGTTATGGCGCCCGAAGGTGTGAAATACGAATACGATGCCACGAATGTGAATTTAAACGGAAACTGGAATGCTTACCCGAATTTCTTCGACTACTCACAAACGACAGATATGTACTTCAGTAACGAAGAGCAGGATTGCTGGAACCAATCCTCCTGTGACTATGATTTGAACTACGTGGATCTAGATGCTCAAGAACCTTTAGATTGGGAAGCTGCTACCAGCCCGCTCTTATATGGCGCTCCTTGTTCGCGCTCTTGCTCTCCGAATTCGCCATCATATTACTACGATTGCCAATCTTCCTCCCCTTCCTCTGCCGCTACGATCTTGAGTCCCACGACTAGCCTGTCTCACTTTGATTTCAATATAATCCATCCTACGATTTCTCTGGATGATTCGCTCTCTTTGCCTCATCACCATCACCATCATCACCATGCACACAGTCATCAGTACGAGGAAGCGAGCCCAATTTTGGCCAACTTTAGTGACGAATCTATGCCCTGCCGCTGGGTCGATTGCAAAGCGTCTTTTCAATCCCAGGACGATTTGGTGCACCATATTGAGAAATGCCACGTAGACAAGCGTCGTGCCGAAGATTTCACTTGCTTTTGGGCCTCTTGTCCACGACGTCGACGTCCCTTCAACGCTCGCTATAAGCTGCTGATTCATATGCGTGTTCATTCGGGAGAAAAGCCCAATCGCTGCACGGTAAGTCTCAGACAAAAGAAACGCGTTAATTTGGTTTCTGATTGCTTTTGATCTATGCGTGGATGATAAGAAGGGTCCGAATAAAATGTCAAAGTTCCTTTCTTCAGAATTAGTCAACAAGTTTTCTTGTAGTCGTTATCTTAATTGAAAACGAGCTAATCTGCCGTTAAATTTTGAGGTGACATTTTCGTTGCAACCTCTTTTATCATCAAGTCCATTAGTTCGGTGCCCTAGATAAACTCCAAATTCTTGTTCTGTATTGTCCTTTCTGTTCTTCGTTTGTTTCTGTAGTTCGAAGGTTGCACCAAAGCATTTTCCCGATTGGAAAATTTGAAGATACACTTGAGATCTCATACGGGGGAAAAACCATATCCTTGCACTTTCCCTGCTTGCCGAAAAACCTTCTCGAATAGCTCAGATCGCGCCAAGCATCAACGCACTCATATTGACACGGTAATTTCATTTCCTTGAATGGGATAATATTGTCATCATAGTAACTTGACATACTAATTTTTTTTTATTAGAAACCGTATGCTTGTCAAGTCTTTGGATGCTTGAAACGTTACACGGATCCTAGTTCGCTTCGTAAACACGTGAAGAATCACCTACCCAAACCAGAAAGCCCGTCTGAGGTAATTTCGTAAGCCTTTCATAAATATGCTTCATTTGTTATATAGTCTTTCCTTAAAATTTCTAACAAAATTCAGTTGTTGTCTATTTTCTTCGGTCAGTCTAGTCTATGTATCTTAGTTAATTTAATTATAATATTTGCGTTCAATATTTGTATTTTTCTGGTTATTAATTAAGCTCGATTGTAAGCTTTTTTAAATCCGGGACTTGGGGGCTAATGTACGAAATTTATCCTGTAGGTTGATAAGCATTCGTGGTCAACGCCGATTCCTGGTTATTACCACGAATTGGAAAACGAGTCTGGAAATTGGAATTGCGTTGGATCTACGAACGCAGATGTGTACTTAGCAGCAAATGGGGACGGATATGGATATATAACGAGCAGTCTTCCTCAGGGTAAGTTCTTATTCTTCTTTGATTCAAGAGCCTTACAAAGACGGTTTGGGCGTTGCGTGGGGTCAGCTAAGGGAAGTAAAGGATTCAGAATAGTAATATACGTTTCTTTGCGTGGGGTGTTGAGCGTGTGCTTGGTATTAATGACAGTTCTGTTTTTAGATTCCTGCAACTATGGAGAATCCTATGTGGACCTGACCCAATATGAGCCCATCATGTAGAGCCAGCAGTTTACTAGCACTTTGTCGTTATTTTTTTTGCGATCTACGAAGTATGAAGAGAAAGATAGCAAGTTTTTGTACTGAACGGACCAGTTGGACGAATCACAATCCACAATTGTCTTTCATTTGTTCAAAGGCGTTTCACAAGCCTCAATTCCATCCCCCGGTTTTGGGGCTTTCACATTTTTTATAGATTTTTTAAAGGAGAAGATTTTGTGTGTTTTTGTAAGGAAATTCTGTATTTTTCTAACTAATAATTCCCCGACACTGGAGTTGTTTTAGTTTATTCATCCCCACACTCAATTCCGTAACAATCGAGAATCTCTGGCGTCGATAGTTTTGCATGCAATCTTGTGTATCTAGTACCCTCTGTGGTATGTTGGTTGCTAGTCAGGCCGTTTTTCAGTGCAATTTTCAAATGAGCAATAACTCTTTTTGCGTGCCACACTTGCAACCAAATAAAAAATGCAAGTGCCATTGATTCAGGATGTGTGTGCCTTAGACATGAATTTTTCTGCAAAACCACCTATGTGCTTTCGTATATAAAACATGTCCAGATTCTTTTTTTATTTCATTTTGTGTACTTAAGAATAATTCAAATCGACCTCCTCTGACTACTTAAACTGAGTCAGGTAAGTGCAGGTCTTTTTGTTCTCTTGCGTTGTATGCTGTAGCAATGTTATTCGACAATCTTCATCATTGAAGATTGTTTGAATCCAAAAATACTGTGTGCCTTTCTATTTTTCTACCTATATTTTGTACCTCGATTAAATAAAAGTGTTCGTTGGGCATTTAATTACTTTAATTACTCTTGTAAAATATTTCTTTTATGATTTATTCCCTTTCCTGATCATTCATAGAACTTTTGTTGAAGTATTTTTCAAAAAGTGGATTAAATATTCTGGGAAGTAGTTATTTCTAGGAGCTACGGTACTGTAGAAAATTGCTTGTTTGCAAGGCCCTAGGTTCTTTGATTTTATCTTGGTGAATTCACCTTTTATTTTCCACCAAACCCTCCACCAAAACTTCCCCTTAACACAACTCGCGTTCGTAGTATTGTTGCGTGGGGTTCAATTCTGGATCCTGGGATTAACTAATGCACGTTTTATTACTGTTTAAATGCTATATTCAACTGTAGTTGTCCGACTCTTTCACTCTACCACTTTGCTTTCTGGCTCAACTCTCCCGCTCTCACTTACACTTGATCCCTGTCACGCCCTCACTTCTGACGTCCGTTCTCTACCTTTCCCGCGCGGCGACCCTTTCTCTACTCCTTCCTCTCTCCACGCCTCTCGCTCCTCGACTCTACGACTCCCGTCTCGCAACTCCCACTCTACGCTCGCCCGGAGGTTCGCAAGCGGTTCGACTCGCGAACCGCTACACTCGGCCTTTCCTGACAACATAAATTTTAACAAACCCCTTAAAATTTCCAAACAGACATACACTCAAAACAATCGGAGCAGTGAAAACACACTACAAAGAAAAACAATACACTACATTATAAAGAAAAAACTACTACAAAGGCTGGACCTCGTTTAACTACTGACTTTACAAACTTCCCGCAAAATCCGATTCAACCGTTTGATCACTTTCGTCCGACTGGTAACCTTCGTTATACGACTTTAATTGGGCTACGCGTGCTGCCACCCGAAAAGGTCCTATACAGCTGGGGAGCATCTTCTGACATTTTCCCACCACCCGTAGTCGTCGACGAACCAAAAATAAATCTCCTTCGTGATAGGGAACCGACAACTTCCGATGGGCATCAAAATTCGTCTTCTGCTTCTTCTGCTTGGACTTGACTCTCTCAATGGCCCACAGGCGCGTGGATCCGACTCGATCAAGAAATTCACTGTACGTTTCTGAAGCATCGTCTGGCCAGGGATATTTGGTTTCCTCGGGCAGAACTGCTTGTCTCCCATACACGAGCTGGAACTGCGAAAACCCAGTACTGATGGCAATAGCTTCGTTAGTTTGCGTCTTGGTCCGTTTAGCTCGTATTTCTATAGTCGAAACCACGCTGCTTGCCGCCTTCTTGCGACGCTTTACTCTTGTTTCTTTTCCGGTAGAAATTGACGGTGCTGGTTCGTCCTCTCTTGCCAAACCCGTTGCTGGTACCATGATGACCGCAGGAGTGACACTCACTACCGCCGAGGTAGGAGTGGGCTGCACTGCCGCTACCACAGCACGCACATGGGCTAAAGCCATGGGTAGAATGGAAGCAATGGGCGGAGCTTCGGTGGATTTATCAGGAGCTCCCCTGGTCGACGGTTTGCTTTGGGAAGGTTTAGCCAGTTGTTTCTGCAAGTGTTCATCTTGGCGCTGCAAAAATGGCATTCTTCGGTGGCAACTTTCCAATTCCCCGCGTAAACGGTCGCGGTCGGCTTGTAGCTCAGCGTTTTGGCACTCCAAACGCGCAATCCGACCATCCAATTGGGATTTCAAGGCCGCCATCTTCATCGTGGCCTCTTCTTGGCTTTGTTCCACCGATTCAATGCGAGAACGAGACTCTTCCAACTCGCGAGTCAAGGACACGGTAACGGCCGACACTTTCCTCTACGGGCGCTCCGTGCGGTTTCTCGACCGGTTAGACGCGTCGAAGCTGGGGCAATTGCGTCTAAGGTTCCCTCCTCTACCGTTCTCTACCGCTCCCGTCTCGCAACTCCCGCTCTACGCTCGCCCGGAGGTTCGCAAGCGGTTCGACTCGCGAACCGCTACAGTATACGTGCGTTCCGCTCCCAGATAAACAGGTTACTCACTTACTTACTCACTCCAAAACCAAAATGTCAGTATTCGTGGCTGCAAAACATAACAAAACGCCTCAGGATGTCCAACTACAAAAACCGTGACGGCCGTCGTACCGTTCTTCCTCTTCGGGTGGTTATACCTTCGGAATTTCCAACAGGTACCTTCAACCAGGGAGACTTCTAAGCTGCCGCGTCACTTCAACATTTCAGTGTCTAATTTGATTCACTTCAACATTTCAGTGTCTAATTTGATTTTTAGTTTTTATGGACAGCTTTTCAACTTGCTGAACAGATCGAAAGAGTGCTACTGTATCACAATTAAGGCAACATGATACTAACAGGTATCCAGTTAGTTAATTTTAATTGAGTTTAAAGATGAGTTTCATCCTCCCAAAGATATTTTATTGTCTTCCGCGCTGTCATTCAGCAGGTGGCGAAGGCATGTCCTTTTCATATTTAATTAAGGTTTTATTCGATTATGCAAATCGAAAGTTTGCTCCTACATTCCGGAATCAAACATGCGTGCTCCTTACTAATAAAACTCAATCTCAGCTAACAAATTTAGTAATTGAAAACTTGTTAATTAATTTTGGCGATAATCTTGACCGACAAAGAAAACTTTGTGCGCATGGGATTTTATGGAAATTACCAACGTTTTCATTGTTCATTTCGGCTTCTGTCCCAAGTTTTTGAACTAGGAACGGAATAACGAAATTATTAAAGACGATTTTTATTTTAATGTCCACTAGTTTAGTTTTGAAAGAAAAAATTCTTAATAAATATACAATAGAAATGGATTCATGCTCGAGGCTATTTTCCCCTGTAGTTGTTCTTCAAAAAATTCCTTGTGGTTTTCCATGTCAATTGCCGCGATGACTTCAATGTTTATCACTTTCGAAATTCTTCATTTCTTTATAATTACATAATTATTGAATATATTTAACAATGAAACCAAATGCGAATATTAGGTTACTTAAACAGCCATTAGACTATACTAGCCTTTTTTCGTATTGGAAGTTGGTCGGGAAGCATCCGGTTGACGGTATATCCATTGCCGATGGAGCAAAATTCGTTTTTCCGATTTTTTAATCTTTGACGTTGCGGCATACCATTTGCCTAAACCCCAGGGAACATTTTGTTAATCCTCGTAAGGTGCTGCCACGTATGGCTAGCGTCGAAACGAATTTAGTAAATTAAACTTCCCAGATGCGTGGCGATTAAAGTCTTTTCATTCTTAGTTTAATATTCTGCAATATGGACGATGAAGCTGAAACCTACAAAATGTGGCGTGTGCGGAAGACTATTATGCAGGTAAAAACAGTTTCTGTGGGTAACAATATGCAGTAGAGTAAATAATTTACACGTTTCTGAAACACATGCTAACGATTTTGTGGCCCTTGTTTCGGTTATTATTTTTAGCTTTGCCACGACCGAGGGTATTTGGTCACTCAAGATGAATTGGATCAGACGCTGGAACAGTTCAAAGAACAATTCGGGGACAAACCAAGGTACTATTCTTGTTCTAATTCACAGGGCAAGGAAGATAACCTTGCTGTTTTTCTTAGTGAACGGAGACCGGCACGTAGCGATTTAATTGTTCTAGTAGCTCATAACGACGATCCCACCGACCAGATGTTCGTATTCTTCCCGGATGAACCCAAAATTGGCATTAAGACCATTAAAACCTACTGTCAGCGCATGCAAGAAGAAAACATAACGCGGGCCATCATCGTGGTTCAGCAGGGCATGACCCCCTCTGCCAAACAAGTAACACTCATGTGTCGATTTCCTTACAATAAGCCGTCTTTATGTTATAGTCATTAGTGGATATGGCGCCCAAGTATATGCTGGAGCAGTTCCTGGAATCCGAGTTGCTAATCAACATAACTGAGCATGAACTGGTACCTGAACACGTAATTATGACCCCGGAAGAGAAACAGGAACTCCTATCCCGATAGTAAGTGCTAATGTGCTGCTTTTTCATTAACATTAAACCCTTTTCCGCGTCTCTAGTAAGTTGAAAGAGAATCACCTCATGCGGATTCAAGCCGGGGACCCCGTAGCTCGCTATTACGGCCTTAAACGTGGACAGGTATAATCACGAATGCTTGTTTTAGGCCAGCAACCATAAACAGTTTTTTTTCTGGTTATGGACAAGTATAGGTGGTGAAAATTATTCGTCCCTCGGAAACAGCTGGTCGCTATATCTCCTACCGCCTGGTTTGCTAACGGGGCTAATTATTCCCCACTTTCATTCATCTTAATCAGACTCGGGCTGTCATTCAATACATTGCAAGTTTTACGACTAGGCTTGGGCTACGTTGCCTCTTATCTCTTTTCCCATCCCGGCGCTTCGACCCGTTAGGGGGGGGGGGACTAGGAAAATAACGAAACTGGTGTATATACCTATAGAAAAGTTTGAGGGTTTGAGAATCATCAACTTTGCATCCCCCCTTTTGCCTCTCATTCCTTCGTCAACTCATGAATGTCAGACAAGGCGTCATGAAAATGTAAATGATGCCGGGGATTTTGCCCCTGGTTGAGTATATTTCGGCCCCTCAGCTCCCAACACTCCCGAGACTAGCTTAGGTTTATCCCGGCTACTCTAGCTTGTGCGGATTCGTTCCATTTTAAAATAGGCAGCTTTTTCTTTCGTTTTATAGTTCTGTAGCCCGCATCTAGTCTTTGATGTTACGGAGCGACGCACCAAAGCGTCTTTTTCTACATCTAAATGTCTTCCTGTTCGTTAAAACTTGGCTCCCCTCGCATCGCGATATCCCCCTATGGCAAACAGACGTGCATAGAAAATGCAATTATTCCGGAAAGGCCCTTTAGCGAGCGTAGCCACTCCGTTGGCCAAGCGTTATTGAACCTTAGTGTAATTCTGCCTTGAGTTTACGTTCGCTTGAGGCCGTATCCCTACGGTCCCCTAAGTTATACTTTAAAATCGTAAAATCTTCGTGGCTTCGGAGCGATCCCAAGGCATTTATAGCGTTTCTTTTACGGGCCAAATATGGAAGGAGGAATATCGGAAAACGATATCGAAGGGGGCTGGGCCCGGGCGCACATGCGTCCTCCCAGAAACGTGGTTCAGGACTGTCAGTTCCGATTCGCTGTTTAGAGCAGCCGAACATTCGCTAGTCGGGAGAGAATGGCGACGCAGCGAAGGGTGTGCTGCGTCCGTGCTGGTAATTATGTGGGTGAGATAAGTAGTAAAAGCAGTGTAAGTGACATGAAGTTGTTAGGGATGAAGCAGCCCGAGACTTTGCTGGATATCTGTGCCAAAATCGTGGCTGAAAACATCCCGTTTCAGCGAATTGAAGAGCGCTATGACCGCATTCCTGAGCCTGTCCAGAGGCGAATCATCTTTTGGTCCTTTCCCCGCAATGAAAGGGATATTTGCATGTATTCTTCCTTACTTCGAGTGCCCAATAATGCCACGGAATATCAAAACTTGCCTTTCTATAAAGGATTAAAGCTGCTAGAATCCGGCTGCGTTGACAACGTTCTTCAAGTTGGTAAGAATCTTTCTCGCTGTGTCAACTCTCATCCCTATTTCTTCTCTTATTTTTCGGTAATTTTCTTTTTCTTCTAATGAGAAACTTGGGTTTAAATCCGAGTGATTCCACAGATCAGACAAACCTGAACAGGATTTCCAGCTATCTGAATAATTTTTATCTTGGATGACTCAAAGCAACCCCCTCCATCCTCGCAAGTTTCGGGTGGTAGACCGACCAGAGATAGGCAAGACTTGTGCAAAACGGAAGTGGACTTGGTACTGTATACTGAGAACAGAGCATACTAAACTTGGCAGCCAGTGCTCGGATTGATTAGAACCTACGTTTCGTTTTTGTCAATGGGCGAGGCTGCTAGCTATATGGGGAACAAAGAAAAGATGGCAAGGCACCCAAGTTTTCCCAAGCATGGGCTTCTCTTTCGACTTGAAACTTCCTCGAGCCTTGAGGCCCTCTACTATAACGATATTCTGTTCCGTGTGGTGTGTGTGGCTGCTCTACGGCTTTTGCCCGTAGCCCCATTTCCTTGTGTCGTATCGCGGATAATAGATATGTAGGGTCGCCGTGGCCGTAGCCAAAAGGCCCTTCTGCGTCTTCTTCCCTTTTTCCTTTTCCACCAAACCAAACTTCCCAATTGTCCAAGGGCAGAAAATCCAAAATGCATATATAGGCCTAAGCAACGCTCAAGAGATCCTGGATCGCCCCTTTGGCTTTTTCTTTTTGGGCAGCGCGACAGCTTTATGTGCAAGTGAGGGGTTGGTTTGTATTGTTCATCGAATCCAAAGAGCCAGAAGAAGAACAATTTTCAAAGTCTTTTTGAGATCCACTTTTTCTTGGCCTAATTTCCATAAACTCGTTCGCCGTTTGCAGCCCAGAAGGAACTTTCAAGTCTTTCCACTTTTGGAAGCATTCGTTACGACGAATTTGCCACGTTCCTTGACTCCAATTAAAAGGGCTCGTCCGTACCAACGACCAGAAAAGCCCGAAAAAGCACCTTCTATAAAATCTCCAGCTTCTATAAAATCTCGTCCAGCAGCTGACCATGACCGCAGACTTTTAAAACCATTTCCCATACTGTCCAGCAAGTCCCAGCTGGATATTTTTCTCTCGTTGACTGCCGTTGGCTTTTTCCAGAAAATGAAAACGCCACGAAAAAATCTTTCGGGTTTTGCGTTCTGAAGCAATAACCCACTCGCCTTCGATTGCAGGCCCAATTTCACGGCGTTTTATGGCCACCGAATCCAATGCGGCACAGACTCGATGGTGTTGTTGCCCTGTTTCGGCGAGTAGTATACTTTCTGGGATAGGAAACTGGGTTCCTGGATCAAGATTCATGCTTAAATAGGCTCAAAGTTGAACCGCTTTTCTGTAGTTCGGACCCTTTCCAATTCTCCATTCGGCAATTTTGTTTGACTATGGCCGTGCCGGGTGGTTTCGCTTTCTGCTTTTCTTCAGATTAAAAAGAAAGGCAAAGAGGCTTTTAGTTCGGGGAAAAAAATCGGTACGAGGGTCTTGATAAGAGCCCATATTACGGCGAGCAGCGGTTCGTTGCAATCCGCACTTGCCCCGTGCCATAAAAAATAGGAAAAAATATAAAAAAAAGCTCAGAAACAAGCCTTTTTAATACTTGTTTTTCTTTACAATACCGTTTTCTATTTAATGGATTTATACCATGTATTTTATTGTGCATATTTTATATATTCATTCTATAAATTGGTAAGTGCAACCAGGCCCGTATCCAGGGGTTGGGGTCAGGGGGTTTTAACCCCCCCCCCCCCCCCCCGAACTGTTTTTTCTCAAAACGATATCACATACTACCCCCCAACCCCCCCGAACCAAAATCCTGGGTACGGGCCTGAGTGCAACGCTTTGAGTTACGTTTCGTGAAATATCTATTTCATATTCATCTTTATCGTAGTAAAATTCGACGTCTTATTTACGAGAAGACTAGGGGCTGTTTCTTAAAGTATTTTAAGTTAGTGTTTGGTTTATAAATTTCATTAAACTTTAAACCATAGTCAAACTTATAAATATAAAAATACTTGTTTAATTTTAAATAAAGATGATATTAAAGACCAAAAACTCCTCCACTTTAAAATGCGTATCATGTTACTTTTTTTAATTAAAAAAATACATATTTGTACTTGAGTATTGCACTAAGCAAATTTGCTTGTTTTTTGTACGATTTCTACCTATTTTTTTATTTAATCTCTAATTGGCATGTAAGTGGCAAGTCAGCAATATAGGTCGAAGAAATTTATCCTTTGTATTTTTTTAAATATTTTACTATGTATTGTTTATCTTGTATGATTTATTATAAGTACACTATGCAAATGCGGAATAGAGATGACATGATTTTTATTCCATGTATTATCGTTTTGCATTTATTTTTATTCTGTACATTTTATTTTGCTTTTTAAATTACACGTGTAACTATATTTCTTTATGTCTATATATTTAATTTGTATGCAAGGTTTGCATGTTGTTAATTAAAATGCTGAATGGTTTATTGATATTATATGTATATTCATATTAGGTGTTTCACGGAAAGCACTGTATTTTCTATACGCATGAGGAAGTATAGGGAGGACAGGAGAAATTAAGGATAAAAAGCGACCGGGAGGCACAGTGGCCATAGGCATGGAATGACAAATTATGCAAATATGGACTAAAGTATTGATCTGAGTGAACAGCAGCCCCTGTCCTTCCCCCCTTACACTTCTTATTTCGCTCTCACTTGCTGCTGCTTCCACTGCTCCTCACTTCTCCAACCCCCTCAAACTCATCGACAGTAATTCCGAGAAAAAGCAGTAAAGAACATTCCCGCCCGCTTGCTGTCTTCTCGAATAGCAAATTGAATAGGTTTTCATTCAAAAAGAAATGTCGATGCCTTTTTTATTAGCTTTTTTCTGCATTGATTATGGCTCTTTACTTATCGACCTTTTTTGGACGAGTTGCGACGAGACAGAATGCATATTCCCCTCCACAACAAGATGCCAAATTGTATTAAAAAAATTAAAAACGTTCTGCTGGATCTGCTGTTACCCAGGATGAGAAACCTATGCAAATGAGGGCACCCTGATAATAAGATACTTGGATCTCCCCTCTCCTTTTTGCCAAACTCGCATCACCCTCGTTCTGTCCGTCCCTAATTCCTGGAAGTGTATACGGGAATACAATAGGGCTTTTCCGGTGTGCCTCTCTTGGCTCATTTTCTCTGCTGCTTTTTTTTGGCTTGGGGGAAAAAATACTTTTTTTAAACAGATCTGTCAATATTACGCTGGGGAAAAAATATATTTCAGTGGCGGTGCAATCCTATTAAAAATAAACAAAAAATCAAAAGAAAATGGCAACGGCTTTCTTTTTTATTGTACTTTTCTGATTTTTTTAGGGGGCTAAAATGGGGAAAAGGGAATGAATTTGGGGTGGTGCGATTTGGGTCTATAGTTTCCAGGAGGAGAAGGAATTCGGAAGAGGTGAGCCATAATTGGATTGTTATTGTGGGAGGCGGGGCGTAGCGTGCGATGGGCATGTCACACCTTTAATTGCTTTTGTTTACATCGTCTTGGACGTCCTTGCCTTGCTTCGACTGTTTACACGTTTTCTTTCTTTTTTTCCTTCTCCCGTTTTCCGAGAGTACACACACACAGCTATTCTCGGTATTTCCTTTTCCCTTTTCATCCGCCTTGTCCTTCCGTCTTCCCCTCCCATTCGTATACTTGTTCGTTTCCCACGGACCCACCTTACTCTCTCCCCCTCCCCCCTTTTGTCTGGCTCCCGTCTGCACAGAAAAAGGCAAAAAGAGCAAAGCAGGGCAAGGCCAAGGCGAGAAGAAAAGGGTAAAAGTACGCTTTTGAAGGGCAAGAACCCCCATCTGTTGCTTTCTTAATTCATTTCCAATTAATTTAACTGGAATTATTTTTGGAAAAAAAATATTTCTGAAGCAAGTAGCTACATTTTATAATCCGTTTCGGCATTTTATGATTCGTGTCGATTTTATCCATTTAGATTATTGAAACAAAATCATTAACGTTTTACAGGCTATCAAACCGCTCAGCTCATATTCCTATACTTGCCATTTTAAAATTGCGTTAAAATGTTAAATGTAGATCCTATTTTAGTCGCTGGAGTATTAAGCTTGTGAAAGAGCTTGCTGACATTTCAAGCAAGTAGGTTTATTCCAACTTTTATAACCCAAATCCTCTCGTAAGCTCTGAAAATTTTAGGTTTTTTAAAACCATGAAAACACATTTTACTATTTAGAGGTTCTGGAATAAGTGCGAACGAGGCTTAAGTCGCGCAACAATGAAACAATGTGGAGGACCAGCGAAAAACACATGTTACTATTTAGAAGTTATAGGAAAAGTATGAACGTGGCTTAAGTCACGCAACAATGAAACAATGTGCAGGATTTGAAGCCAGTGTTCAGGTTCAAGTCACACGGGTCTGAAAAGAAAAGCTTACCAACCCTACAAACACAACAATGAGAGAGGCCTGCGTTGTATCTTGTATGGAGTGACGCCGTGCATTGAATGGCCGCTTTTATGTGAGGCGTTTTAAAGAGTGGAAGAGGGAAAGTCAGGAAATGTGCTTTTGAGGCCTCGGGATACTAGCTTGGTTTTAACTTGAATGGTAATGTCCATTTGCCTATACCAGGAAGTGCCAATTAACGGCCTTTACTACGTTTTCTACTATTTAAAGAAAAGGGCGCGCGATTCGAAAAAGTATGGTGACGTTTCGCGCTTCAGTGCCACGGCTTCCGGCCCGTGTCACTTTTTTTCTGCCTTACTCCACTCGAAAACACTCCCTTGACTCAATTTACTGAACCTCTTTTCATGTCCTCTCGTTCTTTTGTGTCAAGTCGTAATTCGCATTAGGGAAAAAAAGACCAAGTCACAACAACCATAAGAGCCAACCCTCAAAAGCCGATTCCAGTTGGGCTGGGGACAAAGGTCCACTAAAAACCACTTTTGGAGTACGGAGTTACCTGCGTCCACCTGCTGCAGCCCATCTGGGCCGGAAATAAACCTGACATGATTATTTCCGTTCCGTTCTAGGAAAAGTTCGTTTTGAAATCTTTTTGAACTGTTCCTGTAGCGAAGGCGAAAATCAAGTTCGGAGGTAGCGCCACCTGACGTGTGGGTGATGTCTTGATTCGATGTAGAGACTGTCGCTTCAATATTTTAGACAGCTTGATCCCGTTTACGATTATGGGAGGGTACAAGAGCGAGGGTGGGTTGGTTGAACATGATTGCCAGAGCGAAAGGTCGATATGCCGTCTGCTCTATGGTTAGGGGAGGGGAGGTTGGCACATATTCACATACATCTTGCATAGTATGCATCACATGTATAGTGCAAGACACTCCTACGAGTCACGCTGGACTGGACATCGCGCCATGCAAATTGTATTATGGCCCAGGGAGGGAGAGAAAAGAGGGTGACACTAGGTGTTTAATCAACTAGCACGTGTGACGTCATGTGTGATTCACCCCGTTACCCCATGGAGAAAAAGAAAAATTGCATTCGCCTTTTTATGGCGAGCACGGGAGTATTGATGGGGCGCCCGTGGAAGCCTGGGCTCCGCCCCCTTTGGCCTTTTCTATTGATTGTGTTGTTTGTGTGTAAAAAGGAGGCGGGGAGTATCAAGGCGAGAAGGGGGGAGTAGAGCTTAATGGGCTTGGTCGTAATCTTATCGAGCGAGCGCCTTGCCAGACGAGAATTATCTAATTCGGACAGGACAGAAGAACAGGAGGGAGAAACTTATCGATTTTGCCGGATTTTGCTTTAGGTGGGGTTTGGTTGGCAGGTTTATGTTTTCAGTTGTGACCAGACTTGCTCTCCATTTGTAAGGCATTTTTATTATTTGGGAGGAGAAATTGGTGGATGAAAAAAGGGGAAGGTCAATGGTTTTGTGAGCGTCTTTTCTTTTGGTTGGTGTTCTTTGCCACAGTTTTTTATTTACAGAAAAGGGGAGAGTGACGTGAAAGAGTGTCTGGAAATCAATAGGTTTCTGCTATTAATTGACAGTATCGACCAGGAGATTTGGACAGTAGGAGGAGGAGGGGTTGGATGGGATCGAGGAAGTGAGTTGGGATTATGGAAATTCTTGTGAAAGCAAGTCGATATTGCGCAACCAGCCTGGTGTTCTCGGGGATGTTTTAACCCAAGTTTTAACCTTTACATAACTTGCCTTTTTTTCGTTTCGCAGGTTTTCACCTAAGTGGGACAGTAAGTGTGCCCAGGTCGTCCACTCCATTACCACCAGGTTTTACGGCCGAGCCGGAGAAAAAGTTTCGAGTGTCGGTCAGTTTCGATAGGTAAGATTTTGACTTATTTTGATTTGATTTGTTTCTTGTCTTTTTTAATTTCAAATTGAAGGTAGTTGAGAAGGGGTAAAACATTGATTGTCGAACTTTCTATGGCAGGTGTAAGATTACGTCCGTGACGTGCAGTTGTGAAGCCAAAGACATCTTCTGGTGTCAACATGTTGTCGCTCTCTCGCTTTATAGGATACGCAATGCAGAGACAGTTCGCTTACGTGTTCCTATTTCAGGTACACAAGCCTGAATTGAGTTGAATTGAGCGATGACACCCTGATTTTATTATAGAAACGTTACTACAAATGGACCGGCAACAGTTACAGAAATTTGTGCAATATCTTATCGCAGAACATCATACCGAAGTCTTACCCACTGCGCAGAAATTGGCCGACGAGATTTTGCAGCAGCGATCCCAGATCAATCGAATACCGGGTAATTTTTGCGTAAAACAAGCTAAAAATTCCTACATTACTTGTAATTTCTAGAGATTCATAAATTAGGCCGTAAATTAATCGGTCATGTCCATAGTATTATCAGGAACGCTTTTGCCTGTCTACTTTTTTTTTAATCCTGATAGAAATTTATATCATAATTAGCCTGTCTAATTTTAAGTGGAAACTTTTTAATAATAATTCCTGAACTATTTGTGAACGCAGGCGCACCGGATCCAACGGCAGGAGCTTCAGCGGATGATGACAATAGTTGGCATTTGGACGAAGAGCAAGTGTGTGAACAAGTCAAGTCGTATCTGTCACAAGGCTCGTATTATAATGCCACCAAGCAACTCGTGTCCATGTTTGCCAAAGTGCGGGAGATGTTGCGGGCCCGGGACTCGAATGGCGCTCGGATGCTCACGCTCATGACGCAACAGTTTCTGGCCGATCCGCGACTAGCCTTATGGAAAACCCAGGCCACGCCCATGACGGATAAGTGCCGACAATTGTGGGACCAGTTAGGTGCGCTGTGGGTGTGTGTGGTGCTCAATCCGCATTGCCAATTCGGTGAAAAATTACAGTGGCGAACTTTGCTCGACAAGTGGGCTCAAACTGATGTGTGTCCTCTAGAAGATCCGGATTACCGACCCCAAACTTCCCGAGAAGGATCACGTGTAAGTTCGATTTATTTATAGTTTTTTCAAATTTTTCATTACTATCTTGTCCTTGTTCTTTTATCGTTAGCGTTTGGGTTCGATACAGAAGAAGGTTCTTGAAGTTAAACCTTTATTACTCTTTGTAATGAATGTAATACCTAAATAGTATTCATGCAATTTGGCTATTAATATTGCTAGAATTATCTTATTGTCTCACGGCCCATTGCTTTGGTAAATATATCTGTATATCTAATATTTATCTTATATATTTATTAGTTATATATTGTATTTTTGTATAGCATTTAGTTTAATTATAAATCAATATTATATATTATTAGTTGTGTTATAAAGTTGATATAGAAATGAAATTGTTAGAATATTAATAAATTTTGTTTACAAATATATTTAATTTATTTAGTAATTAAAAATTGCATTTGTAGT
This sequence comes from Lepidurus arcticus, assembly GCA_003724045.1. NCBI lineage: Eukaryota > Metazoa > Arthropoda > Branchiopoda > Notostraca > Triopsidae > Lepidurus > Lepidurus arcticus. Next base: position 12,009 of record RJJA01000476.1, on the reverse strand, counting down.
AATCATGCAACGTTTTCAGAGCCAATTTATGTCATAATTTGTTGATTAATTTGTTTTGAATACTGGGTTATACTTTTTAATGCGTTTTTATTATTGTTGTTATTATGCTGTGACATTATTGTCGTTATAATTGTGATGGAAAGTGGTTTCCAATCTAGTGGAACGCGGGAGAAGGTCGAGTGCAATATTACGAATGTTTAAATTTTACCTTAATGTGAATTTTATTGTATTTATTCACGTTTTTAGGCATATAATGATAGCAGTTCTTCAGAGAGTTCAGATGAAGATTCCCCTCCCCCTATCGTCCGTATTATACCCCCTCCCCCCGCTGAAGGTAGTCCTAAGAAACCTAACCAGCGTCCTCGACCTCGTAGCGTATTCCACAGGTAGATGACCTTTTCTTATGAAGGTTTTGATAACATTTGACCTTAAGGCCACGGTGTACTTTAAGTAGTTGATCATGTTTTGTCAGAAGGGGGCACTGATGTCATACCCTTTCTCAATGTAATTTCATAAACTTTAGGAACACTTTTAAAAGAAATAGTAAGAGATAATTTTTTTTTTTTAATTCTTAAGAATAAACTCGATTTTTGGTGCTTCGGTTTTTTATATCTTGTTAATTTAACATGTTCCTTTATGTAAAAAAATATGGAGGACAAATATGAAAAAGTATCGAGCACCAAAAATTGAAAAATAAATCCCCGACATTACTGTCACAATACAATATGATTATATTGCAAAGGGACTGAGAATTGTGTACCTAAAATTTGCCATGCTATAGCGCCATAAGGAGTTCCACTACGCCGTGGCCTTAACGGTATCTTTTCTTTTTACGTAGAGCGCTGGATGCACTGAGCTTAGATTGGGATAATGACCATTTACAACTGATCCTAAGCTGCGACGTACCCTCACACCAAGACCCACATTGTGCCAATAGTTTCAATCCTCAGGGACAACCACTTTGGAACGGTAAGAGCTCAATTTATTCTATCCCAGGCCATTATAAAGGCAAATGACACCCCACAAAAATTTAAAATTATATATACCATTTTTTTGGATGGCTTCAAGTCGTACTAGTGAAGATAGATTTTGTTTTATTATTAATTTTTGTTGAGTGATTATGTTTTCTTACTGTGATCTCGATTGATTGATTTTGGAGATATTAAGTTTTAAAAGAACGAAAAACTTTCGCTGTTCGTAGAACACCTACCCACGGCTTGTGCGCGCGTGGATGCTTTACGATCACACGGGTACACCGCCGAAGCACTTCGTTTATCTGTTGCCATTGTCCGTAACCTCAAACGCCAACAGTACCTGGCTCAGCAGCGATGGTACGAGCAGCAGGACGCCCTCCTCCCTGTATGCACCCCCTCGGGCGTGTCCCGGACCCCATTAGCGTCCTCGAATGAAGGCTGGATTGGGCATCCCTTGGATCCCATCGGCTGTTTGTTTGATACCCTCGCGGAAGCGTCATTAGTGGCCGAAGACCAAGGTCGCAATTGCTTCTTTGACCCCTGTGGCCTGAGCGACGAGCAAGGGAGCCCTGGCCCGCCGACCTACACCCACGTGTCCGTCCCCGGATCCCGGGAAAGGGGCGAGTCTTACCTCACTTTAGCCATGGAGGCCGCGCTCTTGGGCCTGGGTCAACAGCGGGTCATGCCAGCGGGATTGTACTCGCAGGAGAAGGCCTGCAAACAAGAAGAACGGCTTTTGGCCAAGCTGCAAGAAATGGAGCTGGACAACATCCTCGTGGGCGTTTTACGGCGGCAAGTCAACACGCTTCTGGAGGGCGGACCCACGTCCGGTCTGGGCATGGGGCTCCACCCCGAAAGCATTCCTATGCATACGTTCGCCAAGTACTTGTTCGTAGCACTCCTACCCCATGACGTTGACCTGGCGTATAAAACGGGACTCCGTGCCATGCGGTAAAATTTCAGGATTTTTCTGCCCTTTTTCTATATTTTTTTATTTAACTTTATTTGGTCCTTTTTTAACTTTTGTATTTTCTTACCTTATGTTTTTTATTATTACTACTTTTTAACTTTTCCATGAACTTATTTTTAAATTTTCTTAAATTCTTAGAACTCTTTTCTTAAAGGGGGAGTCAAGTGCAAAAAAATATGTTATAGAGGAGACCAAATGAAGTGATCTGGCAGAAGAACCCCTATGTCAATTATGCATATTAACCGACTAATTCATTATTTACCGGTTTTAGCTTCGCCCCTTTGGTCCAAAATTCAAATTTCCCTATCCTTATAACACGGGAGGAAAGTTGGCCGGAGACCTAGCGCCTTTATCTATTAGCGCATTCAAAATCGGACTTTCTATTCATAGGGGCGGCACCATTATCTTTATTTAGAATGCTTAAACAAGTATCTATGTGCTTTCGTTAACTTACAAACTCAAATGACTTTTTCTTCGCGCCGCGACTTGCGGGCTCCTGCTGAACGCAATGCAGCGAGCGTTACCGCATAGTGGGAGCCGCCTCGTGCGGTCCCATTGCCAGGGGATGGGCTCTCGACTGCAAAGCCGTACCGAAACTTGCCCCAAGGCTCTCGGCCCGGCCGGACGGCGATCGGGCGATGGTGCGAAGAAAAAGTCAGTTTTTTGTTATTGAGTTTGTAAGTTAACCAAAGCACCCAGAGACTTGTTTAAGCATTCTAAATAAAGATAATAGTGCCATCCCTATGAATAGAAGGTCCGATTTTGAATGCGCTAATAGGTAAAAGGCGCTAGGTCTCCGGTCAACTGTCCCCTCGTGTTATAAGGATAGGGAAATTTGAATTTTGGACCAAAGGGGCGGAGCTAAAACCACTAAATAATTTATTACTCGGTTAATATGCATAATTGACAGGGGTTCTTCAGCCAGATCACTTCATTTGGTCCCCTCTATAACTTTTTTCTTTTTTTACTTTTTTTGCACTTGACTCCCCCTTTAACTTATTCTTAAAATCGACAAGATGGCAGTGGTCGGCGTTTTAAAGGTTTAAGAAACTGTTTAATTAAAAGACTTACTTCATATACTTGTAGAGTTTAACTGATTAAGTTAGTAGGCGAGAAGGAACGAAAGTATTCAATGTGATTCTTTAATTCAATTTCAGGTTACCCATCCTAGAAGATCAGGATGATATGGATGATCCCAGCAACGCTTCGTCGTTGGTGTTTAGTCGGTATCCGCGATGGTTCACGTTAGGGCACATCGAAGCGCAGCAATGTACGTTGGCGTCCACCATGTTGAGTGCGGCCAAAGGAGACATTGTGCGACTGCGCACGGTCATGGAATCAGCCCAGCGGAATATCCATAGCTCTTCCCATCTGTTCAAGTTGGCTCAAGACGCCTTCCGGTTTGCGACCCCGCAAGATGGACCACGACATCCCACGCTGCTCAACGTCTCTTTTGAATTGGGATTGCAGGTACAATTTCTTTTCTAAATGCTTTAAGAGAACGGGAATGGCCAAGTTGATGCAAATTTTGGATAGGTCATGAGGATGACGCTGTCGTCGGTGAACTGGAGAAGGCGGGAAATGGTGCGATGGCTGGTAACATGCGCCACGGAAGTAGGCGTGGAAGCCTTAATGTCAATTATGCAAAATTGGTACCAGTTTTTCACGCCAGTGGAAGCCACCGGCCCCGTTGCCACCACAATCATGAGCCACAGCACAATCATGCGCCTCAACTTGAATTTTGCCCAGCAAGATGAGCTCTCAAGCTGCGCGCGCACTTTAGCTATCCAGTGCGCCACAAAAGTACGTTTTTTGAAGTATTTCCCCGTAATTCTTTCCTTTTAAATGATTTGTTTATCCTAGCTGTGGCAACAATTTAGTATTGAGATAATGGCTATAGTCCTGGCCTTTACTGTATCTTTAACTATCGCAATGGTCTAGCAATTACTATGAGTATAATTGCAAGTTTTTAGTTAACACAATGTCGTGTTTTGTACTAGCCCACCTGTTAGCGTCACAATTTCTCTTTAAATACCATGTCGCAATTCCCATGTGATTGTCCTTGTTTCACAATCTAATTGTAAACTATTTATAAGGATCCTACCAATTGTGCTTTGAACGCGTTGACGCTGTGTGAAAGCGACCCGATATCGTTTGAAACGGCGTATCAAATCGTGATCGATGCCGCTGCCACGATTATGAACTCATCTCAGCTGTTTACGATCGCGCGGTACATGGAGCACCGCGGTTACCCTCATCGAGCTTACAAGTTGGCTTTATTAGCTATGAAAAACGTCCACCTCGCATACAATCAAGTAAAAAGCTCTTTTTGCCTTTCCGTTGATGTCACGAAGCCTCTAAGAACCGTATTGTCATAATGTTTTGTACAAATTTTTTTTTTCGCTCAGGACGCACATCCTGCCATCAACGATATTCATTGGGCGTGTTCCTTAAGCCACTCACTAGGGAAATCCGAGTTGTCCAATATGATCCCTTTACTCGTGAAAAACGTCCAGTGTGCGACAGTCCTCAGTGACATTCTTCGCCGCTGCTCCGTGATCGCTCCCGGGGCGGCTGCTTGTCCAGCTGATTCCAAAAGACGCTGCCTGAAGCCCCTGGCGTACGACAAAGCGCCCCTGCGGCCCTTGTTGGACGCGGCCATCAACGCGTACATCAGCACCACCCATTCCCGTCTCACTCACATTTCCCCGCGCCACTACGGCGACTTCATCGAGTTCCTGAGCAAAGCTCGCGAAACGTTCATGCTCGCCGCAGACGGACCTATGCAATTCGCTGGACTAATCGAAAACATGAAAATGGCCTATAAAGGAAAGAAGAAGCTCATGTTTCTCGTCAAAGAGCGGTTCGGGTGAAAGTACACGCCAAAACACAAAGAAAAGCAAATGGACCGACCAGTGAAGGAAAAGTAGAGCATCGAAGATCTCATGTTGAAAAATTGTCGTGGAGGCGAAAAAGACTAAGAACCAGGGACAAAGAAAGTGTTTGTTTCTCGTTTACGTAGTTTTGAGCTCCGGAAACAGAGCTTTGTGATAACAATAGTAAACTATTAGGCTCGATTGGGCCCACCAAAGAGGATTTTTCTGGGTTTGCAGAGGAAAGAAGAAGCAAAGAGCAGTGGTTTACGTAAAGGAAGAAATGGAGGACATGAATTGAAGAAAACAACTTGGAAAAAATTCGAGAATCATTTTCTTTGGAATTATGGAGTGCCTATTTGCCAAGATCTCAAACTTTTTTTTAATTATTATAATTATTTTCATTATTATTATATATTTTTTCCTTCTGCTGCTGTGCCGAACCGCTGCGGTCTGTGGGAGGTTTCCTCCTGAAAGTGTGCCCCTCCCTTTTCTTATCGAAGCTCCTGGGTGGAAATTCAAAAGTATTGTTGATGATGGGTCCGGGGGGAAGAACTAAAGAAGTTTGAGGGAGGGACTAAAAGACAAAGAGTTCAAAAAAGGAGTGACTACCTCAAAACGTTTGCAAAAAGTTTTAGATTTCACAAGAAATTTGAAAAGGGGCTGCGCGAATTAATGAAACGCATATCAAATTCCAAAAAAAGAAGACTCACGCCGACGAAAAATTTAGGTAAAAAATGATTCAAACATCTCCACACCCCCTCCAGGAAACCCATGTGTTTTTCCATGCAATTTGATGCAATCGACCACGTTTTTAGAAACGGGGTTCAAGCTAGAGACAAAGTGAATGTACATAGTTTACATGTTTTGTGATATTGGTTTCCGTTATGTTAAAAAAAAGCAAACTCTTACCCCACTCCTCTTTTTTCTTGCCGTGACAGATTCCAAGATAAAAATTTCCCCGTAAAAAACACATTTGCAACAGGTATTTTGTTGTTGAATTAGCGAAGGTGTTTGCGTTTATGCAATGTTGTATTGACGCATCCATTTCACGCCCATGCAGCTCATGGATACCCCCCCATTCCCAAAATTTTTCGCGTAGCTTTGTAAATGAGACTATTTCTCCAAGAGACAACTATTATGATAGTGAGGTTTTTATTAGGCATTCGGATTTACGGGATGGAGACCTTTTTTTGTTCTTTCCGTTGATTATTATCATTTACCTGGATTGATTCGAAGAACTCGGAGATACTGCCAAGGGATGAGCGATTTGAACCAGTGGTTTGATTGGTTTAAACAAAAAACTGCGAAAATTGTCACTGACATCCCAACACACCATGCCACTTGTGTTTTTTAGAGTTGAGTGATTAACTACCAACTTTTTGTGGCGTGCATATGGCTTGTTTTGGTCGGAATCAAATCTATTTCTATTTCTTACCGCAATGGCTATCTTTGTTGTTTTTTATTTTAGGCTAAAATTCTCCTTTGCTCTGTTGCCCTCAGCCTTATTACCTCATCAGTATTGTGGCTTTGTGTTCCGCCTCTATTTGTTTGTTTGAAAAATCCAACGCTGTGGTGTGCTGTGAACGTGAGCGTTGTGAAGTTTTGCGTGGATATGTTGGAATGGCCAATACGAATTGATTCTTAAAGAAAATTTCCTTATTTTTTCAGTTTGTTTTTCGATTCAGTTCATTTAACAGTGAGATTGAGTAACTTACTAAATTAGCTGCACTTTATTTGAATTTGGCGCCGGTGATTGGTATCGAGCTGAAAGGGACAAACGTTATCAATCTTACTCGATTTCAAATCGATTGTTAGTGTTAACTTTTATGTGACGGGCTGAACGTTTGTTTTCGCGTGAAGACGGTGTGATTTTCCAAGAATTTGGTGTAATATTTGGGGCGTTTAATGACAAAGAACTCAATTCTACCTTTAACAAACATGGAGTTAAACGGCTCCAAACGCAAAGAAGCTATCAAGTTATTGGAGCTGTCTCACAGTGAAAGCGACTCGGGATCGGAAGTGCGATTTACGGTCATTCAGCCTGCACCAGTGCAGGTACAGACGAGGAGGAAAGTGAGAACAAAAAGGTGCTTATGTTCTTTTTATAATATAATGGGATACGTTAATGACGGGCATATTTTCCAGACGGTCACGCAATAGCACGTCGAGTAGTAGCAGATCGCCCAATCCACCCTTAAGCCCATGCAGTTGGTTGCAAATGGTCAGGTTCGCATCCATTGCCTTCAGTTTGGCGGGATTTATGGTCCTCACGTGGTTTGTGTTGACCTTACATTCGGAAGTCCAGAGATTAACCGAACAATTGCAGTCAGGTATGGAATTAAAACCCAATTCTCCCAAATGGTTTGAACATTGTGCTTACATATTGTGCATTGTAACCTTAGTTTCCGCTGAGACGCAAGAGACGCCAGAAGCGCTCGAACAGTACAAAGCCTTGTTAAAAGAGATTCAACAAAATCAAACGTTAGCCTGGAACCACATTGGCAACCTTTCTGATAGTTTATTTTTAATTCAGAGACAAGTAAATTCCTCACTGTTTTAGCTGGGCCTGTGTAAAGATTGTGTTTGTACAGCTTGTTTCAGTGCAGAGTCAACTTAAATCCGTCCAAGAGAGCTTAAAAGGCACCCCAGAGCTTGTGAACCTTCCCAAAGATTTCGACAATTTGAAACTTAACATTGCTGGATTTGGCTCCCAATTGGCTGACGTTCAAGCCACCCTAACTGACGTCAAAGCCAAAACAGTGGAAGTGGAAACGGGCCAGAAGGAAGCCAAACAAGCCCTCGAAACTTACAAAGTAAACACTCGAAATTGTTTTCTGGCGTTTTTACGCCATCTTTTTATTGGGTTGTATTCTTTCGTTAGAGCGAGGTGGAGCGATTAAACACACTTATTCAGCCACCTGCCAAGGAAGGCGAAAAGGATACCGTCCTGGGTCTCTTAAAAGATATCAGCTCCTTGAAAGATAACGTCCAGTCTGTCAACAACACGCTAAGCTCGCAAGTCACATGGGCTTTGGATGGCCTTAATGAACATCGCGTAAAACTGCTCATGTTAAAATGGTGTACCTAAATTTAATGAGCGTATTTTTGTTTCTATAGAAATTCCTTAGTCGATTGGATGAAACCGCATTGAATGTCAGCTCGCGAGTAGCGACCATGGAAGGTCAGTGCGATTCCTTTGCCAAGCAATCCATTTTACTCACCTCTAACGTCTCCGCCCTTAGCACCAACGTTACTACGCAAAGAAACTGGCTTGTTGAAACCAGCCAATCCCTTAAAGTTCTCAATACTACCGTGCAATTGTTGCAATACCAAGTTACTAATTCAACTTCGAGTTTAAAGTCAATTTGGGAGGTTCTCCATAGAAACGTGACACCGGTAGGATTGTAGCCTTGAGATTTTTTTTTTTTTTGTTAATTTTTTGGTTGAAAGCTATTGAGGCGATTACAGATTCTTTATTCTTTATTGAGTTTTATCTTAGAGAGAGGAATTTGGTTTGACGTTAATTAGCCTTACCTAGTCCTAGCGTGGGGACGCCCATCAATTACGAACCAAGTTTTTGTACATTGAAATGACTGGACCCTAACCTTGTTGTGCTAAAATTTCCATTCCGCGTGATTCATATGTAAAATCGTTGCTCAATCCATAAGAAACAATTGTGGTAGACATTCTTTTCAATTCGTACTCTTTTTCTAAGCTCAAACGATTCCCAGTTCTTTGCCCACTTGAGTGAAACCATCTACAGCGCGATCGATGTCGTCGAACGAATGGGCCGCTGAAATCTGCACGCGAATCCGAGCTTTACCTTTGGGCACGACCGGGTAGCTGAACCCGATGACATAAATTCCTTTTTCTGAAACGATTGCGAAGCGTAGTAAATCACTCACCTAAGAATTATTTTTAGTGTACCTAAAAGTTTGTCAGCCATCACAGAAGCCAAACGAGCGTCTCCAATCATGACTGGGCAAATGGGATGGTTTTCTCCAGCGATAGTAAAACCAGTTCGAGTCATCGCCTCGCGGAATCTTTGCGTATTTTGCGCGACTTTTTGTGGAAGTCCCGTGTCGCTCATCAGCAAATCCAGCACCTATACAATTTTGAAGGAAAAATTAATGCTTTTTTGGTGGATTTCACTAGGAAATGGGTCGAACTTTGCTAGCGCTGGCCACGACGGGAGGTGGTAACGAGTTGGAAAACAAATAGGGTCGGGATCGTTGGCGGAGAAGAGCTATTAGCTCTCTTGGGCCTGTTGTGTACCCACCAGCAGCTCCGCCCAAAGCTTTACCCAATGTCGAGTTTATGATATCAATACGATTGGACGAACCGAAGAAGAATTCCTCGGTTCCTCTGGCAAAAGATGAATTTCACGATCATTTTTGTTGGAGTAAACAGGAAATCATTTTGTGCTTGAAATATCTTCTTATTTGTTAGCATTATCAAGCGTTGCTTACGTCGAATCTATGGACTTGACTCCTGATTGACAAGCTAAAGGGTTTTTACCTGCCAGTCGCCCCGAAAAAGCCGGTAGCGTGACATTCGTCGATAAAGACGAGGGCTTGGTATTGAGCTGCTAATTTGCACAAGTCAGCCAAGGGCGCTACGTTTCCATCCATGCTAAAAACGCCATCTGTGACAATGAGTCGCAGGCGGACATTCTGGGCTTCTTGCAACTTGGATTCCAGGTCTGTTGAAGTGGATTATTTATGTGTTTACGTTTCGAGTTTTTTTATACACTTTGGTTAAAGAGCTCTTTAGAGTTTAGGGTTTTTTACCGTTCAGGTCGCGGTGCTTGTAGCGGTACTTCTGAGCTTTGCTCAGACGAATGCCATCGATTATAGACGCGTGATTCAACTCGTCCGACAGTATGGCATCCTGGGGGCTCATTAATACTTCAAAGATGCCTGCGTTGGCGTCAAAACAACTGGCGTACAGAATTGCGTCTTCCCGGCCATGAAATCGGGCAATTTTCTCCTCCAACTCTTTGTGAATGTCTTGCGTGCCACAAATAAATCTCACCGAGCTCAACCCCGCTCCGTAGTTGTCCAACGCTTTTTTCCCAGCTTCAATCACTTCGGGATGACTCTGCATGAATTTTTCATTAATTGTCATGTTATATTGTTATAATATGTCAATATAAATATACTTTTTTTTTTATCTAAGTTAGCTCAAGGTCTAAAAGAAAATCGGATTAAAACGTATACTCACCGACAGTCCTAAGTAGTTATTGGCGCAGAAATTAAGCAAGGTATTTTGCCGCCCTTGTACGCGAATGGACACATCTTGTTTGGTAGTTATAATTCGTTCGTTTTTCCAAGTACCAGCATCGCGAATACTCCGTAGCTCAGCTCCTAAAATATGTCTAGCTGAGGCTAACGCACTAGACCAACGCACAGTGGCTAGATGAGTGGAATTTGACCTTAGTAAAAAGGGAATTGATGCACTACAACGCGAACTCGCACGCTTCATGTTGGTCAGAATTAACGTCGCAGGGAAACTGATTACTCTTGTGCTGAAGCGACAACTTAGAGGGAAGACTAACCCTTCAGCGACGGCTATTTTTGGCGCTGGGCATTTATCCAGCCTACATCTTTATTTTTAGAATTTTCTTTTTTCAAGCAACATCATCAAAAAAGCGGGGCGTTGGTCCGAACAGTAACGGTATTCCGGTGTGTAGGGCCAAACCCGTTTGCGTGAACTATTGCTGAACTAATGCGGAACTATTGCTTGAAAGAAATTACATACTACATTTCAAATAATACTTGGTACTTATGTTGTATGTGTGAGTAAAAAATAAAATGATATGTCAAGCAAAGATTTGTACTTATTTTTAATGATTTTGACTAGTAAACAAAAATTAAGTAAGGGTAGTTTTTTACAATAAGAAATACAATATAAAATTGCAACCCGCTAGAGAGTACAAGGTATTGTTGTAGGCGAACCGTCACGGTTTCATAAATCGAACAAAATGTGGATCACTGTATGTATGCTGTACACCCAGAGCTGCAACGAGCGCGCTCGCGCTGACACGAGCGTTTCTTTGATTTTTTGCGAGCGCGAGCGCGCTCAAAAAGCACTGAGCGCTTGCGCTCGTAGAATGGTGCCATCTATGAGCCACAACGTGAAACGTGTTGCAAAAAGCCTTAGATCACCTAGGTCACCTTAAATCACTTTAGATCACCTTAGATCACCTAGGCCTTGTCTGTATGGACCATGTCGAAGTTCGTGAGCATAACAAAATCAAATACTTTTTGAAGGCTATTTTCGACATTTGATCAATCCATAGTGTTCCGTACTAGATACGGAAGGTGGATTTCACTGTTGCAAAATTCATTGCTACCCGATTACGTTTTCGCTAACGTAGGCACTCACGTTCCGTTCTCGACATCGGTTAGTCGACCATCGTAACCCCTAAAAATGTCTTAACGAATAATTTCTTCGAGTAACGAAATATAGTCGTATATGTTATTCAAAATCATTAGAGTGATATCGTAATGTTTCCCAGCCAGCTCGCGCTGTCCATTCGGTGCATCGACCGGGAAACCAAGCGGTTTTCCTTTCGCTTCGTAAACTTTTTTTTTGCCGCATTTACTTTCGTAATTCGTACAATGGCGTACGCCAACGCGCCAGCCAACAATGAATTCTCGGATGGCGAGCGTGACGTCAACAATGAATTCTCGGATGGTGAACGTGACGTTAACAATGAATTCTCGGATGGCGATCGTGACGTAAACAATGAATTCTCGGATGACGAACGTGACGCGTCAGACGTTCGTCTTTTGCGCAAGCTTCGTACCGCAGCCACGAAGCGCGTCAACGTGTGTATGAAACGAATTGATGCACACATCGCAAACCGCGGCAGCCGCAGCGCACTCGAAGTTCTACGGCAGCAGCTTTCCGAGGGTCACAAGGAATGTGCAGACAAACAACATCACGGCTTGGGGGCTGAAAGACCTCCAAAGAGCGTATTTAAGCGTACGTCGAAGCGTATTTAACGAAAATAGAGAGAGACGCGTTTACTTTTTTTCTAAATATCGAAGAATATCGTTCCTCACGAGCTAACGACCCTCCATCATCAATCGTATCGCGCTCGGGTATCTCTTCCCGTTCGTCCCGATCGCCTGCAGAGGGCAGCATCGCGAGCAAATCCTCAAGCGTGCGGCATCGGGAATCC
>RJJA01000475.1:27106-38224 GCA_003724045.1 Lepidurus arcticus | reverse complement strand
ACCAAAGCGTGTAAAGAACTGGTTAAACATTCAAAAGAAAGGTCATGCTGACGTCCCTATGAATAGAAGGTCCGATTTTTAATGCGCAAATAGGTAAAGGCGCTAGGTCTCCGGCCAACTGGCCCCCCATGTTATAAGGATAGGGAAATTTGAATCTTGGCCCGGAGGGGCGGGGCTAAAATCACTAAATAATTAATTACTCGGTTAATATGCATAATTGACATAGGGGTTCTTCAGCCAGAACACTTTATTTGGTCTAGTCTATAAAAAATTTTTTTTTAACCTGACTCCCCCTTTAAAAGGCCCCTATCTGGTGCCCCCGCTTTTAGGGGCCTTTTTCCTCCTAAACTCACCAGTGTAAGCCAGCCGCCCTAAACTCAAAACCAGCCGCCTGTACCCGTAGCCCTACGACCGCCTCCCGAAGACCGAGTTAGCCCGACGCCGATCCGCCGCCCGTCAAGACTCCGAACCGGTTACCCACATCTCCCCCAGTCCTTTCCCTCTGTACTAGTCCCAGTTGGTAGTAGAATATAAATACACAAGTTTAATCTAACTATCACACTAGCGTGTGGCAGAGTTGCCGCCCGCTAGCTTAAGTCAAGATCAAGAACCGCGTAACTCAGGAGTTCGCGTAAGACGGCGTTTTACTGTATATAAACCTAGATTGTGGCTCTAAGCACTACAGTAGGGTGAAACGATAAGATTCCGCCGCCCGAGACGCGTATTCAATTCATCAACGCTCGTTTTCTTGTTGACTTACGCAGTTTGTCACCAGGTCACCTGCTCTTCCCTTCGTTTGGTTTACTCTTCTCTCCTGACCGCGCTTCCATATAATACACCCCTGACATTGCATTTAGCCAAAAGAAAAAAAAATACACTTTCTTACAAAAATATGTGTGAATTAGTAAATGAAACTTGTATTACTATTAGTCGTATGTGAAATTCCGCTTAACAAACCAAAACAACACAAAAATCAGGTCCGGGTTTTTCTAAATAACTACAACTGTTACTTTCTTCAGCTTCAAGGGGTTTACAAACACCACACCCGGACAAATTTGGCCAAGCCGCAAGAATCGACTGACTCAATAAACGATTTCTTTCGTCCTAGAATTTAACTACCATATTCAGGAGAAAAAAAAATGAAGCAACTAGACAAAAAATGAGGGTGTACAGTCAAGAAAAAAAAATTGAAAACGGCTTCCCATAACTGGTGGGAAAGAACATCGGAGTCGCTCAGGTGAAAAATTTGTTTTTTTTCCATTGGTTTTAGTTCCAGTTGTACATGTTATATCCGCCTCCCATTCCGATGGGGTTATAACGAGCGTTGCTCTTGTCTTGGCGCATATTATAATTCTGCATATAGCCTGCAGGGGGGCGTGGCATGCTAATCGAGGGTGGATATGGGGGGCGACCCATCAAAGCTTGGCCTGGGTGGCCACGCCCACCTTGTTCCGGTCCAACTGCCATGAAATAAAACCGAATCAATGAACATTTTTTGTGGAATCTCAAGCTTCCAAAAGGAAGATCAAAAGTATCATTATGGAAACGCGTTTCACAGTTAAATAAGAGACGTTTTGTTTTTCTTAGCTCACAAGACGCGGAGCTAGTAATGGTAGGCGCTAAAGGAATGAGGATAATAAATATAAAAAATGCGGGGTCTTTTGGCAGCCCTAACCCAAAAGCGATAACGTCACATTGCCAAAAGAGTTAAAAGCAGGGGATTTACTTCGAGCTTGTTGCCGGCCGGCTTCCCAACCTGCAAAATAAGCCGCTTTCTGCTTTCCGTGCTCCTCAGCCACCTTCACCGAGATGGGATTGGTCCGTCCTTGCGGAATATAACCATTCAGACTTTGGATAGCAGCCATAGCCTCTTCTCGGCGGTCATAACTAAGTGTAACGACTCCAAATTAGCATGAGAGAATCTTGGTACTACACGGCATCCTTGGTTTCTCTAGAAATAAAAAGGTACAAAAAAAATCGCTCCCAATTACCGGATGAATGCGACCCCTCTAGGCATGCCAGTAATTTTATCTTTCAACAAATTCATCTGCACAATATTGCCGTAAACGGCAAACAAGCTTGTCAGTTCTTCCTCTGCCATATCCCTAAAATTTTGTAAAAAATAAAAATACTGTCGATAATGCTTGGGATTTTCGAAAATTATAATAAAAGAGAACCTTGGAAGATTCGTAACATATAGATTCGTTTCCTTGCGGTCTTCACCAGGAGGACGGGCATAAGATACTTTGATGCGCTTATTCTGAATTTGTAAGCCATTCAATGTTTGTATAGCTCGAATTGCTTCTTCGGGCCGCGAGTAATTTATAAAACCAAAGCCATAGCTGTATCCGGTCTACAAAACAAAAAATGAATTTATTTAAGGTTATCCGTGGTGGTGCTAAACTGATTTGGATTTTTACTCGGAAATCTCTCATAATTTTGCAATTGGTAACTGTTCCCACGGTGGCAAACATTTTGAAGAGCTCATTCTCAGTCAGGTTTTGTGGCAGGTAATTGATAATCAGGTTACTCTTGCTGTCGTCCACCGGACTGGAGCACTGAGCTTGAGACATGGTTGGAATTTGCATGGCCGGTGAGTGGCCTTGGTCATCCGGCTTCATGTTCATGGGTCCTGGTGGGCTGGACATTGTTGACTCGTCAAAACAGGCAGGACGAATCGTCCACCGCTAAGCAGGCATAAAAAAATATAACAAAAATGAAAAAAAGGCCTGCTTGGGGTGGGTTTTGTTTTAGTTTGGGCTTCCATGCCACCACGCGTGTTTTCTTGAGAGGAGTAAATGCTCAGGCTTTCTAAAAAAGCTTTGTGTCGGCACGAAAAAAATGGGGGAAAACGGGGAGGAACACACGAGAAAGAAACCACATCGATTAGTAAAAGTGGTAAAAGGATGAAACAGAGTTTTGGTGACTGTTAAAGAAAAAAAGGCATTAATAAACGTTGTATACAAATTGGTAATAATGGAAGGAAGTTACAAAAATAAAATAAACAAATTCTCCAGTGGCGTTCTAAGCGCGCAAAAAATATCCGGCATGGCCGCCCAAGAAGCGTCTCTCACTTTTAGATCCCTCAAACTACACTTTCTAGTGGAGCTAGTAAACAAGATTTATATGCTACAGAAGCAGTTTTGT
The DNA here is from genome assembly GCA_003724045.1 of Lepidurus arcticus. Lineage (NCBI taxonomy): Eukaryota > Metazoa > Arthropoda > Branchiopoda > Notostraca > Triopsidae > Lepidurus > Lepidurus arcticus. Next base: position 35,077 of record RJJA01000475.1, on the reverse strand, counting down.
CTCAAGTAATTAATGAGTATAGAATCATGGCTCGAAATTACCTCAAAGGTCGAAAAAAAGGACAAAAAAAGACAAGCGGCTAGGAAGCTGCCTTGATCACGCCCACACACTGTATCGACTTTGCATGTATCGATACTGACAATTCGTACCACCCCATCGTCCAGATAACAACCGAAGTGCGACCCGCGAGGGGTGGAACCCTCAGATTAAGGGGCGTGTCTAGAGGTTGTGAGAAATGTACTCTGCAGCAGCCCGGGGCGGTAAGCTGATAGGAGGGTTAATTTCGGCGCTTTTTTCGTAAGGTTCCATTCCAGAAGTGTATGCCCAGGGCCCCTTTCGAACTTCGTAGAGCCGAACTTTTAAGATTCTTTTAAGTGTACAACGTATGGAAAATATGAAAACAGTAGGTTCATAGATATGATGTAAGTTTAATAAGCTTATGACTTATTTCTTTCGTATGTATGGTAATTAAATATAAAGTACCACCCAATTTAAGTGCGATTTAACATTTTTCGATTTACCGGTATTATCGACACTAGCATATTAGCCATTTCGCATTTCTATTTATGTGTGTTTGAAAGTCCGTGGGTGTCGATCAAACGCAAAACATGAACGTTTCATGAAATTACGTGAAAGGTGGTAAAATTCGGAATCATAATTTGAGGTAAATAAAACGCTAAGTTTTCAAAAAAGACTTAAAAATTAAATTAAAAAAAATCTAGTCTTCGAGTTCGACTAACGTAACTTAATCTAACCTAACTTGCCTAACCTACCTTAACCTAGTAGAATTTCGGATATATAGTTTAAATTTAGCTTACGACATCAAACCACTGTCTTATATTTGACAATGTCTCACCGAGTTTTTAAAAAATACCGTTTTAAGCTGTCATTACAGAAACGCGAAATGACCAACGACGTTCGAGTCGATTGGCCGCCCGTTTCGCGTTTTGCATTTCGTATTTTGCCATTCGCGTTTATTTTCACACCCAATCTGCTTTTCGTCGTTCAATAACCTAGCTTGTTCAGTCACGTGATCTGTGTTTTTACCACGTGCATTAATCTTGTAGTTTTCAGGTATATTTTTAACAGCTAGCACTTGTAATTGGAGAAAAAATTAATGTAGTGTCTATACTCTGTAGGGCAAAGGAGAATGGTTTCTACACGTAAGCGTGATTACGAAAGCGATAATTCCAACACAAGCAGCACAGTATCTAGGCGCCAGTCTACGGGTGCTGCCAGGAAACGGAACGATTCAGGAGAGAGCAGAGACAGTAATGGGGCCGATAAAGTCGGTGAAGTTGCTACAACTCAAGCTTTAGCTAAAAAGACGAGAAGATTATCGAAAAACTCTGTACGGCATTATGTGTCTTCTCCGGAACCATCGGAAACCTCGTTTGAAAGCATTATTAGCCAAGATGTTGGCTTCTCGCAATCTGCGGAGCGTCCCAAACCAGAAACACCTTCGACAATCCGTCGTTCTCGTCGTGTATCCAATTCGTCAGATTCCGGTGTAACAACACCAATCCAAAGCTCCAAACGCGTCCGTTCTTCGAATTCCGCATCCAGTTCCCCTTCCAAAGACCTCATTGACGTTAAACAGTTCACCCGAAAAAGCATTCGCGATGGCAGCAAGGAAGCCGCAGATCTACTCTCCCCTATCAAAGAATCGCCTATCGAATACCAACTTTTTGAGGAAATCACTACCGTTTCTACACCGCCCAAATTGGACGGAGGACGCAGATCCTCAGATTCAAATAAAAAAGGGACCAAGCCTTCACCCGCCCAAGCATCGATCGATAAGAAGACTAAAGCGTCTTGCGACGCCACCCCAAACAATTCCGAGCCCCAAATTACAGAACTCTCCCAAGCTGACAAAAAGAACGACCATTCAATTACCGTCGAATCTGAACACCTGTCCGGCATAACAGAGGTTAAAGAAGAACCTAAAGAGTCCGAAATTCAGATGATTAATCCTCCACCAGTGATCGTGACTGTGTTGGAACCTAAATTGGAAAATGAAGACCCGATCCACAATGCTTCGGTTTTGCCCAGTGGAGCTGACGTCATGCGCAATATCCCTCGAGGCAAACCCAAATCTGGGCGTCCTTGGAAAGAAATAAAAACTAAGTAAAACAATCAAACTAGCGTAAGTGAAACTTTTTAATAAAATCCTTGTTTGTTTCTTTTAGCGCTAGGAATATGTATCAGGATAAAGGCGCCAAAGTGGGACTGGAAAAAGCTATGAAACTGAAACGTGAACTTCAACTTGTGAAGGGTATGGAAAGAAGAATTAAGGAAGAGCGAGTGAAGAAGTTTGAAGACTTGAAGAAGCGGCAGGAGGACAATAAGCAGCGACGCGAAGCGAACGAGCGACGTGGCGAAGTCACCCAAGTGGTAAGTTAGCGGGCAAACAACTTTTTCATCCCACGGTACGTAAAACTAATATTTTGTAATTATCATTTTAGGTTAGCGCAGCGAAGGTCAAACGTATGAAGAAGAAGCAACTCAAGCTGATACAGAAGCGCGATACAACCAAGGTTGTGTAATAGCATTACAAAACAGCCAATACATTGCTATGATTTGCGTAAAAAATTGTTCTTGACTCACTTGCACCTTTGCAGTTACAAAAGACACGTTTTAAACACTAAATTGAGTAAAACTTGTTCTGTGCAGAAGATAGAGTAAAAGGTAGTTCTCAGCAGATTCAGGTAAGAGTGATACAACCCAGGTTGTGTTATTACAAACGGCAATACATCGCTCTGCGTAAAAAATACTTCCTGACTCACTTCGCACCTTGCAATTACAAAAGACTTGCTTTTTTCTTATACATATACAAACACTAAAATTGAGTAAAGCGTAGTTCTAAGCAGATTCAGAAGCGCGATACAACCAAGGTTATGTGCAATTAATAGCATTACGAAACAGCCAATACAATATTGTATTGGCTGTTTTGTTCTTTTGTTTTGTTGTATTTATTATTTGCGTAAAAACTAGTTCTTGACTCACATTTGCACCTTGCAATTACAAAAGATACGTTTTTTAATACATACAAACATTAAAATTGAGTAAAACGTAGTTAAATCCTAGCAGGAGGTTTGGCTTGGTTCAAGCGCTTCATAAAATTTTCACTCATCTTGGCAGTCACGCGTCCACCAATCTCGCCCTTTTCTAGAAAAAGTATTGGAAAAATAATTATTCCTAGATATGTAATGAATACCTGTGGACGCACAAACAGTAACGGACTCTTGCTTCCCACTTATCACCGGTAGACTCTCATCTCCCCACTCACCAAGGAGCAAATCTTTGAACTTTTCTTTGACTTCAACGCTGAGATCTACCAAACTGCTGCTCGTAATATTCCCGCGATTTCGAGAGGCCAACAAATCTACTTTGTATACGTCTGCGAATGAAAAAAGTCTTATTATAAAAAAATTAAGACTTTAAGAATTAAAGAATAATTTAAGACTTAAAACCTAAAGAAGGACTTATTAAGACTTAAAAAAGATTCAGACTTACATTCCATATAGAACACGATACCCATAGCTACACAGGCTAACAAGGCTACCACGACGAGAACTACGGTGATTTTACTACACTTGGGATCTTTCGTGTTGGCATCTAGTTTAATCCGTTTACGATTATTTTTCTTGGGATAAATCTCGATTGGGGTCAGATCCGGAATGCTTATAACGACGGCGCCTTTCTTCTGCATACCAAACGAAGTGGACGAAGTCATGGTAGCGAGCAGAGTGGCGGTTAGTTTCGTTAAGCCAGTCTTCAAGCTAAAGCAATTAGGGGTAATTTCTTCTGTCATATGACTTTGGGTGCTGCCATTGAGCCAAGATGTTTCCCCGCGGGTACTGGCAATGTCCACTGATGTAAAACTGTTTTCCCCAGACTTGGATTCCACATTTTTGCCGCTTTTAACTTGAGTCGTGGCAATACTGTTCAAATGTACCACTCCGGCTTTGTAGTTCAGCGATAAAGGAGAAACGTAGGCATCCACGACTGTGAAAAGTAATGATCATTGCTGATAAATACATCTATTAAACAATAAGAAACGACGTTTTTTAAAAAAATGTTCCGTCTTAAATACGAAGGTGCTTGTACTGTACATGCAGGAGGTAGAACTTGGATGCAATCAACAGATAAAGTCGGATAAACCTGGGCCCCTTTCCGACGTATTGGCTCCACATCTTGCACTACGATTGTTGGAGTGCCAGTCCATTGTGATTTCTAAATTTGGATAGTACACGTTACTAACCCAAATATATGGTAATAGCGAGACACTGAAGTTGTATTTACCTTTGAAGACATAACCTTGGAAATCCAAACACGGGGAACGTTGTTCAAAAGCTAAAATGGATTCCACGTGGACCCTATCGTCGTAACATCCCAAGCCTCACTGAAAGGCTTTTTGGAAAGGTCTTCTGTTAGCGAAAAAAGAATTCAAGTTGTATTGCAGTTGTCAAGAGGGCAAGCACAGCGGAATACACGTATATTTAGCTCTTTCGCTTCCACGGAGCCAGAAGAGGAACTTTCGAAATGGAAAAAGTATAGATATAGGAAATGTGAAGCAAATCGATTAATTTTTTTGGGGGGGAAGGGTCACCACGACAAAAATGGAATAAAAGAACTTTTTAAAAAGTTTTCCCTATTCTCCAAACTGACTTGAGGGTCATTTTTTTGGCACTTGTTTCTCATCTCTTCAATTAAGGATTTTGATGCTGCATCTGAGCTTGCATCTGGGTTAGCATCTGTTGCATGCGACGTAATTCGGCTTCTTTTTCCAACAACATGCGATCTTTTTCCGAACCAGGCGTTTCTGCAGTAGAGTTAGCCCCACTCACTCTACAGTAAATAGTGTCATAGTAACCCAAAGATTTGAAAGCTCAAATTACGTTTTCCTATTGCTGACGCCTTTAGCGAGTCTTTCCGAGCGATAATTCTCATAATGAACGTCTTGGGTGACTTCTTGCAAATCTTGCATGTGCGTACTAGAATAACAGTGTTTTTTTTAAGAAAATAAAACTTATATAGGGATTGAGATCAAGTATTACATGAGCATCGTCCTGAGTTTAATAAAATCGCAATGTTCGGGGTTTTCCACTTCCACGACACCCCAAGGGTACTGACGCCCACGAACTTTCTTTCCACGCACTTCTAGTAGCGTATTTGCCCCACAGACCGCAAAAGGAACGGCTTCTTTTAGTTGTCGAACCTAGGATGGTTTAAAAACGCGTTTAAACAGAAAACAGATGGGCTAACGGACATACTTGCTCTTTATAATCTTCATCTTCGTCGCTGTCGCAGTCCGCAATAGAGTAAATACGGATTCCGTTCGCATGCACTTCTTCCAGGAGCTTTTAAAACAAAATTAAAAATTAGAAAATTAAATTAGAAACTCAACAAATGAGAAAATTGACAATACACGTTGTTTGAGCCGGGTCACTTCTTTCTTGGTAAGCATATCAGCCTTGGCAATGACCGGTACAATATTGACTTTATGATGGAGCATTTTCATGAACTGGATATCCAAGGGCTTCAGCCTACGACAGTCAGATAATTAAAAATCGTTTGAGGTAATCAAGGCAGAAGGAAACAGGTAAATTAAAATAAATTACCCGTGACCGTAAGGTGCGATAAAATAGAAACAGCAGTGAACGCGATTGTCAATAATGTTTCGGCGGTTTAGTCCGCTTTCATCTCTTAAGTAGCGCTCAAACTGGTCGTCAATGTACTGGATTATGGACTTGAAGCTAGGATCAGGGAAAGAAAAACAAGTAACCTAATTAGCAGCTAGAGTAAACTTGACTAGAGGTACCAGTCCGTGTTGTCAATTGCGTCGCCGTAACCAGGCGTGTCGACAACCGTAAGGCGTAATTTTACGCCACGCTCTTCAATTTCCACAGTGGATGCGTCCAATTTGACGGTCTGCTTAATACGGTCTAGACACACATTCGGAAAGTAATTAAAACGTGGACAAGTGAGTACATAATATATAGTTTTACCTGATACAATGGGAATGACTCGCTCAGGATACAGATCGGTCAGGAAAAGGCTGTTGACCAGGGTAGATTTGCCCAAACCGGTTTCACCTGTTAAGAAATGTTTATAAAGTATTTTTTGTTGTTTTTAAATCCAGTACGACTTGTAATGGCATAGAAATAACAGATAAAGAGAACGATGGCTACAAGGTAATACAAACGGAGAAAAAGAAAGCGCCCAACGTGGGGCTCGAACCCACGACCCTGAGATTAAGAGTCTCATGCTCTACCGACTGAGCTAGCCAGGCTTACGTTTGCATTCGGCTAATGGGTAAAATAACGAACGGGGCTTACCGACAACCATCAAAGTAAATTCAAAGCCCTTTTTTACGGACTTTCGGTGCACTTGGTTCGGCAAATTTGCAAATCCAACATAACCGGGCATTTCAGGGTTTGTGAACTACAAAATTCATATCGTGTTAGTTTTAATTTCAAAAAAAGAAAAGCGATCGATCATCGATGGGCATGGGCTTCACTCAGAAGTTGTGCCAACGCCTTTTAAAATTATTTCTGTTATTCTAAGAAAAATGTTCGAATCTTACGTTATTTCCACTTTTGACTGACTCTTGAGACATCTTTTACGGATTAGATTGTTTTCGTGGAAGAATAATTAAGACTTGGTGAAAAGGACACTTTACAAACAAAGCCCACCCGTTTTTCCCATTACTATCGATTGCGAACGGTTTGTTACTGATCGCCGCTATCGATTCTCAAATCGACCAGGGTTTTTTCAATGTCAAACAGACTTTAAAACTTAAAACAAGTGAAACTTGGCTTATTTTCCGTGAAAGTATTGTATTGCAGCTTAACAAATATGGCAGGAACAGACAGGCCATGTGGATGTAAATCATTTCGCTCCTGTCTGTGGTGTGAGAAGGAGTATGGAATACAACCAACTGGTCCTTATAAAGAAACATACAAGGTGCGAAAAAATTTCGTCTATCTCTAAATCTAAACTAAACTTGACTATTTTTGCAGTTCACTTAGACTTACTGCCTCCTTTCAATTCACTCTTTCCTTAGGATTTCCTCGCTTTCATTTATTGTGTTAAATGTGAGAAAGCTTACCGTGGTTGGAATGAAGCTGACAATCCACATCCTAATCACACCGGAGAACCCATTCTTTATCCTGGAATTCTCATACTCGTACTTATACATAATTAGTTTAGAATAGAGAATAATGTTCCATATTTCCCAGGAAAATTTTTTAAGTAGAGAAGAAGCTGCTTCTTACATGGAACAGTTTGATAAACTAGAATGGGAATTGTCACAGAGCGGTCGAAGGAAACAGGTCGTGACTTTTTACTTCATTAAATAAGCATCGATGGTTCAGTGGTAGAATGCTCGCCTGCCACGCGGGCGGCCCGGGTTCGATTCCCGGTCGATGCACCGTTTTTTCCATTTAGTTCTTTCAAATTTAGATCTTTTTAGATTTTTCCATTTAAATCTTTAAAATCTTATACTTTTTTTATAATGGCTTGCATGGCATTCTTCAGTAAGCATCGATGGTTCAGTGGTAGAATGCTCGCCTGCCACGCGGGCGGCCCGGGTTCGATTCCCGGTCGATGCACATTTTTTAGATAGTGAGAAATTTTTTCAATTTTTTAATTGCAAACTTTACAAACGACAAAACTGTCTGTGTTAATTTCAAAGGGATTTGCTGGCATTAGACATTCAAGCACCGATGATCCAGTGGTAAAAGTGTTACCCTTCCACCCGGGCGGCCCGGTTTCGGCTCTCGGTGGGCCTAACTTTGTGTGGACTTTTCTTTCAATTGCTTAAATTGTAAGCTTTACGATGGAAGAAAGTTATCGTTGCCATCTGAAAGTGACTTGCGTGGCATTAGACATTCGAGCATCGATGGTTCAGTGGTAGAATGCTCGCCTGCCACGCGGGCGGCCCGGGTTCGATTCCCGGTCGATGCA
>RJJA01000475.1:0-27056 GCA_003724045.1 Lepidurus arcticus | reverse complement strand
GCATCGATGGTTCAGTGGTAGAATGCTCGCCTGCCACGCGGGCGGCCCGGGTTCGATTCCCGGTCGATGCAACTTTTTCAAATTTCTTCGTTGGAATTTTTCTTTAATTGCAACTTCACAAATGCCAAACTCTTCGTGTTGATTTCAAATCGACTTGCGTGGCGTTAGACCGTCGAGCATCGATGGTTCAGTGGTAGAATGCTCGCCTGCCACGCGGGCGGCCCGGGTTCGATTCCCGGTCGATGCATTTTTTTCCATTTCACGTTCTTGCTGTCCGTTATTGTCATTGTTTTCTTTCTATTTAGAATTTTGGACCAAAAGCGAATTTTAAAAAGAAAAAGCTGCGCGTTGGCGATTTCAGTGGTTTTCCCCAATTCACTCAGCCTTTGTACGAGAAACTGGCTAAAGTTGACCTGTTGCGAGATTACGCCACTGTCGAGCAATGTAGTCTTGAGTACGACCCAGCACGCGGGGCTTCTATTGAACCGCACATTGATGATTGCTGGATTTGGGGCGAGAGAGTAGTCACCGTTAACCTCAAAGGCTATTCCGTCCTAACCATGACCAATTACCCCGGAACTGCTGCCAAGTACAACCTCGAAGACGCCAAACAAATCGGTTTCGACGTTCACCCAAATCTAGAAAAAGTCGTCGTGCGTTTGCCCATGCCAGCCGGTTCTTTAATGATCATACACGGAGAAGCTCGCTACAATTGGGAGCATTCAGTTCTAAGAGAAGACGTCCAAGAACGCCGGGTTTGCATAGCGTTACGAGAATTAACACCGCCCTATTTGGAAGGGGGCAAATTGTATACTGAAGGCCAAGAAGTTTTAAATACAGCTAAGCAGTTCTTCTAAACAATCTTTGATAAGGAATGTAAAGGTTTCCCACAAAGTTAACGAGGGCACGCAGCAGACCTTCCACCGTCCACAGGCAAAGTGGCTCCAGTAATAAAAGAAGCTTCATCCGACGCCAAGAAGTAAATTGCAGCTGCCACTTCTTCAACTCGACCAGGCCTTCCTATCGGATGAGTAGTGCAAGAATGCTCCAAAAACTGTCAAGGAATTAGTATTACTGCTAAATTGGGTAATTGACAAGGACATCTCGCTACTTTTTCATAAGCTTCATCTGACATGCCGGATCTTTTGTGGACCTCGGTAATAATTACGCCAGGGTTGACGGAATTCACGCGAACTCCTTTCGGAGCCAGTTCTAACGCAGTGCAACGAGTGATCTGATCCAAGGAAGCTTTACTAACACAATATGCTAGAAGGTTGGGGAACTAAGAGAAAACCGTTACTAAAAAGAGTTTAGAGGTTAATGGGGATATACAGCGCGTAAACCAGTGACACTGGAGACGTTCACAACGTTGCCTTTGCTTCTAATCAAATGAGGTGTGGCTTCTTGCATACAAGCTACAATAGAACGGACATTAACGTTCATTTGCTTGTCGTAGTCCTCCATGGACATTGTTTCGAGAGATCCGGCGAGCAATAGCCCTGCCGAGTTTACCTTGGAAATGTACAGTTTGACGTTTATAATAAATGTAGAACTTGGGTATTTTTAATTACTAAGACGTCCAAGCGTTGGAATTTAGTTATGGTTTCCTGCACTGCCCGTCTGCATTCCTTTTCTTCGCTTAAATCGCCCACGATAAGCAGTGGCTAATGAAATGTTATTCATATAGATACTGTAATTTTATTTACGGGAATTACTTCGGTGCTAGTTGCACTTTTGCATTTAGCAGCGGTCTCCGATAAAGCCGTCTGGTTTCTTCCACATATGGCTAAACAAAATCCTTTGGCAGCAAAATAAACTGCCGTTGCAGCTCCAATGCCCGAGCTGGCGCCTAATGAAAAGAATTTTAATAACGCATTTTACAAAAAACATCGAGGATAGGAGTAAACTTCCGTACCTGTAATTAGAGCTACTTTTGTCGTCATTTTGCGAAGTTTAAACTCAACACTACAATGAATAGACGCACGCACGAGTGTCTTTCGCTATCTTTCGTTTGTTTACTTCTCAGTGCTGCCGCGAACCACAGAAGCTGAAGTCCACTCAGTCCACTGGACGAGATTTTCGTCGCACCTGATGACACCAATTCCATGATAAGATAATTATTTTTACGTAAAGATGGTTTAAAGAAACAATACGAACCTGGATCTTCTCTTCCCGGTGGTCTTAAAGAGTATTTCGACGCATCTTTTTGCCGTATTTGAATTTGATTGAGGCATGAACACAAGGGTTAAAGGTGTATTTGAGGACTATATATAAGGCTGATAAGCAGGGCCGAATAACGAAACGGTTTACGTTACGTTATTTAAACGTTAAAAATTTCACTCGTTTATAGCTACGTTATTTGAGCTTTTGAAAAATTTCGTTACGCTAAGTTTTGGTAAACGTTATACGTTATACAATATTTCGTTTGTTTCTTTTACGTATATATTACTATCCATTTGCTCTGAACGCAGAAGCCACAATTAAAATCTTCATAAAAATACGATAGTCAACTGTTCAATGTTTTTACAACCTTCAACACACTGATCAATATAAGCTCGATCCCGCTACTCTAAAAAGGATAAATTTTGTTTCCTCGACTATAGAGCTTTTTGCCACTCTCGCGGCAAGAGTTGGCGAAAGCCACCATTTTGAGTACATTTAAGTTAAGGTAAACAGACAACAACAAACTGGGTTTTCCGTGAATAGTTTGGTTTTGCTTACAACTTTTTCAAGTAGCTCAGGTAAACAAACAAAAAAAGACACAATAAGACAAAGAAACAAAGCAAAACCAATAATGTTCACGGGAAACAGTTTGTTGTTGTTTGTTTACCTTAACTTAAATGTACTCAAAATGTCAGATTTTGACAACTCTTGCCGCGGGAGGAGTAATTTGGATAAAGCTCTATACCCAAGATCGGGGCCTGTGTATGGTCGAGGTTGTACTGTGTACAATCGACAACCGCAGTCAGTCTTCGATAGTCCTCCAGGCTTACGTAACAATGGAATGCGCTAGTAGTTTATTCGAGAGTTTTTCGCTTTTTTTTGTGATTTCCGTAATTTGTCCATTGGTTTCATTCCCCTGTAACGGCACGGTTTCGAGCTGTTACAGTAGCGGTGAATTAACATTAATTATATCATACAGCTGACGTACACTTTTTCGACTATTACGGTTCGAATAAACCATCGCGTCGCTTGTACTTTAGCAGGGTTTTTCTGCCTGTACTTCAGCCTTTATTTAGGCTTTTATTTTACTGAAGGGTGCTGAAAGGACATCTGTTAGACACAGGTATACGTACTAACATTTCTGGTAATGCTACGGTATGCTGTCTCGTCCAAAAGAAATGCTTCGACAAAGCCAAACTTACATTGCGTGTCAGGAGCAGCATTTGTTCGGTTACCATTAGTGGTTCATTATTGCTTTATTCTATCGTAATGCAGGTTCACGTAATGTTACTGCGGTTCTGCGGTTGGCTTTATGAAAACCGTAGGTAGCTTTTCAAATTGAATAGGAGTATATACACAAACGGGCTACAAAAAATCTGTGTCAACGACGTTGAACAAAACGCTCTGTTACGAACGACTTTTAAGTAACAACGAAACCAAAGTGAAGAACAACGAACGAAGATTTTAAAAAAAAAGCTATTGTTTAGCATTTTCCGTTTTGCATATTACCAGCCCCGATAAACAACTCAGTAAAACGCGACATGGCGCGAAGCGCTAAATACAGGAGTATAGTGCCTGTATATTCTTGTTAACATGTTGATGTTAACGCTTCACGAAAAACACGTTTTTCGTTGAGAAGAACAACAATTTTAAAGTTTCCCGTCAAGTTACAGTGTATTCTAGAAATTTTGTAGCATGCTAAATTCTTAATTACAGAAATGTTGACTTTGGCGAAATCTTGACTCCAGAAATTCGTGCGTGTACGAACTGCGATTAAATTGGCTAATATCGTCATGACGGCGTTTCCCGAGAAAGGAACGTATCGGGTTCCTATTTTTATTAAGTAAATGCTTGTTCTGTCTTACTTTTCAGAAAATATAGAATTACATTACTTTTTATTTTTATTTTAGGGTACTGGCAAGTGATTTGAAATGCAAGATTTGAAAGTCCTGGAACTTCATAGAAACCTCCGTTCCGCTCTTTTGGCTGGAACGGGAACGGAACGGCGTTGCACCGAAAATGGCAGGGAACGGAACGATTTTTTCGGGAAATTTACCGTTCCCATACCGCGCCATATAGTGGCTAGGCAATCTAGTGTTGGGGCCGTCTAGTCGCCACGCAACTTTGTAGATTTTGAAAATTGTTTTCCATAAAATTATCGGATCTTTGAGCGAAACGGATCTGGAACGGAACGGATCTTTAAGATGAGGGCGGAACGGCCGTTCGGAATTAGTTCTTTTTAAAATTTTGCCAAAATAGAACGGAACGGAGCGACAGAAGTTGACCAAAGAACGACAGAGAACGACGTTCCGGAAAAAAATGTGATGTGACGGATGACATTCGCGTTTCGTCTTTTACCTACATCCTGATACACAGAATGTAGTAAGATTAGCTACTCAGAAACATGTCAACATTCCTATTGTAAGCAAAGTCGAAAGCAATAAAACAGGTATTTAACTTTTTTCTTAATTTCTTTAATGTAACAGTACATTAGTTTTTATTTATACATTAGCATTAGGTAACCATGTCCGTCATCCAAGCAGTTTCGTGCGATCTAGCGAGAGCGGAGCTACCATGCCAAGAACCAGGCGCCAGTAGAGAACCGATGTTGGACACCCGAGATCCTTTTCTCCACGAATCTTCGCATCGCCCTAGTAGTGTGAATGGCTCAGATGATGAATCTACGCCCGAGGATTCTGCCTTGACCCGCAGAAAGAGATTTGCGGAGCAAGATGAGGAAGACAACGACATCTGTGAAGGCCTTAAAATCCCACAAACACAGCAGGAAGAAGTCATAGAGCAGTCGTTAGAACTAGCCGTGGAGGCCACAAAAGAAACCTTCACGGCCGCTTCATTACAATGCTCTGAACCTACTTTGTCCCTCAATGACCCCGACAATTCAGAAAGTCCTGTGTCTGCTCCAGTAAAACCAGTATTGGTAGTAAGACAGCTCAGTGCTGGCTTGGAAGAACTAGAATTGAACCCAGACGAAGAAATGTTCAGTCCAGCATGGCTAGCGCATGACAGACACGTATTTGTGCTCAGCGAAGCCGGGAAACCTATATATACAAGGTATATACGTATTTCTTTTCTAATGACTATCGTTCTTTTATTTTAGTAATAATTAACATAATATAACATGCTCTTCTATATTAGACATGGAATTGAAGATCGTCTAGTCACTTTATTTGGCGTTATGCAAGCATTAGTTTCTGTCGTCCAGGACGGCGACGATTCCTTACGTTCCATCCAAAGTGGAGACACACATTTCGCCTTCTTAGTAAAAGGTCCCCTCATTCTCGTGGCTGTGTCCAAGATCCACGACAGTGTACCTCAACTGGGTCTCCTATTAACGTAAAAAGCCTCGCTGAAATCGTACTGAAAACCTTATTTGACTTTAATTGCTCTCTCTAATAGGTACGTATTTAACCAAATCGTAAGTGTCCTAACGGCGTCTCAACTGTACCGCATTTTTGAACAACGACACAATTACGATTTAAGACGTTTGTTGGCCGGTTCCGAACGGTTGATGGATTCTCTCATAGATCAGTTCGACCAAGACCCTGCATTAGTGCTCGGTGCTGTCCACTGTTTGCCCATGGGGGCTTCTGACCGGGATGCACTCACTCAAACCATAGTCAAATACTGCTCCAAAATCAAAGTAAAAAATTTGTTTTCAATTTTTTTCTCTCGTTGAAAGGTTTTCACCCTGTTTGGATGGAATTTCTGTTTTAGAATCTCGTCTTTGGCATCGTATTAGGTCAGGATCGCTTAATCGCGCTGGTACGGATGAGGAAGTACCATTTACATCCAGCTGATGTTCACTTAATCGCCAATTTGGTACGTTCCACCGAAGCGTTTAAGTCAGCTGAGGGCTGGACGCCGATTTGTCTCCCTAAATTCGATAGCAGCGGTTTTCTCCATGCACACGTATCCTACCTGGCCGATGACTGCCCTGCGTGTCTGCTACTGCTTTCTACAGACCGAGATGACTTTTTCCTCCTCTCAGAAGCGAAGCAAAAAATTGTCGAGGTAGAAACATCAAAAATAAGTATTGACAGGTCGAAACTGAAGTTGTGTGCAATTTTCTTAGAGATTGAGAAGACACGGATTGTTGGATAGCATCAACACGTCGTTACGATGCCCAGAGTACTCGGTGGATCGATTAGGACTCCCTGAATTACGCCATTTCTTGTACAAGTGCAAATCAAGTGCCCAGTGTACGTGGCCACGCCTTTCGCCGCCTTATGCAGCCACGCCTGAAGCCACGCAAGCACTTCACAGATTGTATCGTTGGGCACACCATAAGATCCATCATTCAGCCCGCCCCTTACGTTTACTCTACAAAGCCACACCCACGGGGATTGTTTTAGGTTGGGCCACAGCTGGCTTTGAACTATTCGCCGTTTTTGAGCCGTTTTGTAGCAAATTGAGTCTTATGAATGCAGCTAATTTGCTCTTAAAATGGATCAAACGAGAAGAAGACTGGATATTTATTCTGAACCCGGCGACATTGTGAATAAAAGCGAAAAATATTGATAGGCTGATGTAATATGTTCCAAAATAAATGAGATTGTATAAGGGATCTCTTCCCTCCCCGTTTCTGTTATGAATACAATTATTTCCTCGTTACCTTGTTCGCCCTGTTGTGACGGTGTATTGTTGGTGATAAGAGCCACTAAATCACGGTCCTGACCACCCTTACTTCATTCCCGGCCGACAGGCGATGAACACACAACAATAGATCCAACTTCGGCAACCCCTTCTTTCTTTTCAGCAACACTGGAGTTTTGTATTCGTTGTAACAGACACTTGGTGTGAGTTAATGGTAACAGGCTGGTAATGGACTCTTGATCCGGGTATTATAACTCCCCAATGTACCCCTCCTCAAGTCCTTCTATGATCTCTGTCTTTCGACTCCGTCAAAACCAACAATAAGCAAAACCAAAGGGTGAGAACCCATGCATGACCAGTAACGGGCCGCTGTCAGCAGGTCCACTCGAGTTCCCTCCTCGATAGCCCCTCTTGAAACTTCGCTTGACTTACAATCGAGCTTTAGTTGTCATTCAAATACCCCTAAGTCGTCCAAATTCTGCAAGTTAAAATGCTTCTGGACCCGATAATCCTACGAAAGGAAGTAAAAACATTCAAAAACTTCCTGAAGAAATGCTCCTGGATTTCGAAGTTGTTACATAATATAAACCCATCAAACCCTAAAAAAACATCCTGGTATTTGGAACCTGCTTGCGTGGTGGTTTAAACCGTAATAATATAAAACAGATTTTCTACCCCATTTACTGTCGAAACTTGGGTAAAGGGCATTCAGTGAAATGAATTACGAAAACTGAATATTGTTTTATGTATAATAACTGACATTTTACCATTTACCGAATATGCTTAGATGAAAGTAAATTACACGTTTATTAAACAGATAATGAGAGTTTTGTGGGTTGTTTTTTTACCACTCTTACCATTACCACTTTTAAAGTGGTAAGTATTAAGTAAGTTTTAAGTTTTAAATAAGTTTACTTTTAAGTAAGTTTTAAAGTGAAACACGGAATAACAAAGCGTGGGTAAGCTTGTCGTGGTTTTTGTTAGTCCGTGCAACTGAATGTATTTAATTACACCGAAAATGCTAAAAAAAAATCGGAAACTTACCGTTTTTTAATGTTAATTTATGTAATTAATTCACTGAATCCCACTCATCCTTAAAGTATGCTATGTCAGTACAATGCGGTACTTTTTATAAGGGAAATAAAGAAAGATTATACATGTTAATAAAGCAATAATAGTAGTTTTTATTACAAGCAGGGAATTTTCAACTTTTTTGTTAGGAAATTCTTTTGTGTCCAAGTTCTTCATTAAAAACTGATTTTTTACTTGGCTTTTCGGTTTTGTTGCCAACGCGTTTTAACGTAGTTGTGGATGGTGTGGCAGGGCTGATAAATGTCAGTCCGGGGAATGGTCGGTCTGTTGTATTCCGTGGGGATTGCAAAGCTGCTATTGTGTTGGTTCCCAAGTTTTGAACGAACGTTGAAGCTGGCATACATGTTTGTGAGTGTGTGTTAGTGTGTGGTGCTGGGGGTTTCTCGATAGCATATGAACGACGCTGCCTTTTGACACATTCACACATGGCAACAGCGTTATAGAAAGAGAAGAGTTCGGTTTACTCACTGAGGGTCTCTAGGGATATTTGGTCAACTCCGATAGCTTATAACGCAAGCTTGAGCTTGCATGGGCTGTTGTTTGGTCCTTGTCCCTTTCATTCCAAGGGGTTCCTTATACCCACACGAGCCAGGCAAAGACCGCGGGATAGCCACATGCAATTAATTCGCGGGATTCGGGACTAGATCGGCAGGTAAAGCCTGACGGATGGCTCTGGAGTTCGGATGGGCAGACAAGCGCTAAAGGCACGCAAATCATGGCCGGAATTGGCGGTGGCTAATCATTTCGGTCCCATCTCTGGGCTCGGGAGGGAAATAGCCGAGAAACTTCCGGTTTGGATTCTCGTATTGTGATAAAAAAAAGACAGGATTGGGTTTAGTTGTTAGAAATAGGCTTAACTGATCGACTGCCTTGGCTTAAAGGCTGCAGGTGTTTCCTCTCGTATATAGCGAAGAACACGGGACAGTGCAAAGCGCAGGTGCTTGCACAGTAATCTTAGCTCTGGTCTTCTCCATGGTCCCATGTCATGCGATCGGGAATTCGGTGAGTCAAGGGAAGCTGGAAGCTGGCTTGGTTTGGTTGGATTTTCCTGCAGGCCACGCCTCTTAGAGCGAATCCGGTGATGTGTGAGGCTCTTTCCCCCAAGTGCAGCATTTTAATGGCGTGACGGCGCCGGAACGTTTCTACGCAGCCATGAATTCATGGGGCGGAGAAGATACTCGACATGCTCTTCTTCGGCAAACCCGCGTCCTCTATGCTCATACGAGTTCCGGAACTGGGACTAGACGCGCAGTCGTTTTCTCTTCGTATCCAATGCCTCACACAGGTAAAAAGGAAAGAAACTTACGTTATTAGAATTCAAAATGTAACTATCGTTGCAAAACTTAACGTGATTCCTTGTATGTACCAGGTCAAGCCGGTGTGAATCAATTAGGAGGCGTGTTCGTCAACGGACGGCCCTTACCGGACTACGTTCGCCGGCGAATTGTGGAATTGGCATTGTTGGGCGTACGTCCATGTGATATTTCGCGTCAATTGCTTGTTTCGCATGGCTGTGTCTCCAAGATTCTTACCCGTTTCTACGAAACTGGCTCTATCCGACCGGGCTCTTTGCACCATCATCATAACCATGCACCTTTTGCAATGAAAGGAGCTAAAGGAGGAGGATCGCAGAGTAGCCAAAATGGAAATACGGAAGGTGGAGGAGCCACGCCTTCGGTAGTGCGAAAAGTATTGAGACTCAAAGCGGAACGGCCGGCATTGTCCGGTACCGAACTCCGTGACACGCTCATCAATCAGCGACTTTGCGAAGCAGCTTCGGCACCTTCGATCACCACCATCCAACGCATTTTACGCAGTGCCGATGTGTTGCAACAAACCCCTAAAGCTCCAACACCGTTTTTACATTTCCCATCCTTCTTCTTCCCCTCTTTCCCGCCTTTCCCTCCTTCTCCCCTGGAAGCCCCACCTGCTGTACATCATCAGGCATCAGCCTCATCAACCTTGCCCACCACGCCTACTTCCAGGCAGTGGACACCTTCAACGCCCAAAAAGCGCAATTCATACTCTATCGAGGAGTTACTGAAATCGGATCCTTAAAGATACTATATAAAGCACCTAGTTTGTGGCCAACTTAATGCTTTTTATGTTAATTTTATGAACAGAAACGTCTAGTCTTCAATTTATCAATTTATGTGACTGTATAACCATACCCCAGTCAAATACAAAACATTCTCAATCATACACGTATAATACAGGTTGCCTTCCCGTCACGATTTTCGCTATTTTTTCAGAATACAAAATAATGGCGTAGGAGTTCAGTTTTACAAGTGGAAATGATGCGAAGCGGAGGCGTATTCAGCGTGGTAAGCAGCGGAGCTGTTTGGCAAAGGCAGTCGGGGCTGGGGCATCATAACCACGCCCCCTGGTACCGATACCGTTGAAGAACGTCTCGACGGGGCCAAGCTTACACTCGGTAAGGAAGCGGTGCTTACATAACCCTTGTTCGTTTCTCCTATTAGGATTTACGCTTAGTTTAGACCAAGTAAAATATTGGGTAAAATGCAAAACCTGTTCATTGGCTAAACAAAATCGAAAAGTAAAACAAAATCCACCTTTGTAAGGTAAGTAGGAGTTCAGTAGCCGTTTATAGATACGGTAATGCCTGGTCGCTAAGGTAAAAGCCAACGCTGATAAAACTCCAGCGTCGGCCACGCCTATAACTGCCAAAATTGCTGCCCACCGTAAACCGCATTGACCGGGCCAGAAATCCCGAGCTCCGGGACCGCAAACTTCCTTCACAGTCGGGTCATCCCATCCAGCCGGGAAAGCCAATACTCCCACGAGCAAAAATATACCTGTACAATAGCTCCGAATTTAGTCATTCTATATGTAAAAAATTCTAAGTGAGGCAAATTTACCACAAAGAAGCTGGAGCCAAGCGCTGAGGTGAAAAACCGTATGGGCGTGGCAAAGAAAAAAGAGTAGGAATGCGAGAATCACGGCTGCGGAAGCCAATACGGACAACCCTACGAAAACGGTGGCAGCTCGAAAGGGTGGGTTGAGAATAGCCGCGAGATCTGTAAGTGCCCCTTTGCATAAAATTTCTCGAGCGTCCGCCACCAGGGTACAGTACTGCCACAGTCCAAAGTAGCCCGTACCGCGTGATTCCACAGTATCTCCCAACCACTGCGGCTGGAACAACACCACGACGGTGAGAATTAGCAGGCAAGCCGAGAACACGCCCCATAGAACCCCCACCGCTTGAGCATGTCGCAGATACTGCGTGCTGTACATATCTACTGCTACGGGCTCCGGTTTCACGAAGGTCGCGGGTGGACCCATCATTAGCGATTCGGCAGTCTTCATTGATTTGGCATATGTCATGATTCGCAGTTCACAGTTCGCGTGACAAATAAACGATTAAATCACTTCTCCGCACGGAATAAATACCCCAAAAAATTACCACTTCGAAGCCTTCCTGATGACCTAATAAAATAGATTGGTTAAATAAACCAGGTCACCAGTAGTAATTATACACAGTTTTGTGTATGTAGGGGTGAGCACACAAATAGAATATCCAGCGACACTTTCATTCTTAACTTATTAACTTAACCATCAGCCAAACCCTATTCTATTGTTTAAAATTGCGGTGAACGTTTTGCGTTGTATATTAATGGCACTAGATTACCCTCTCACTCTGTAGGAACCGAGAACTAGCACTGGATGTTTTCCACTAGGGAAACCGGCTTTAGCGCTGCATAGGATCGTGTCTAACCTGTTAGCCTACGGCTACATGAAACCTTATTATCTGGCTCTGGCCCCTTGCCCAAGCAAATTCACCTTCGGGTAATGAAAACTCGGCCGCAGAGACAAAGCAACAACTCTTCTCAAACGGAAAATGCAGGCGTTGGTTCAAATCCATGCATTACATGCACCCACACACCGTATGATATATGAACTTCAATGAGACATGTGTACGGTACAAAGAAGATGCATAAATTTCGATATGCGGTTATATATTTTAAATGCCAGCAACCCTCAATGCAAGGGAGAGAGTCTACTTTGCGGGAATTATGAAAGAGAAACGTCTGAGAGTCAGTGAAAAGCATGATGGGGGGTTGGGGTGGGGCGCGTTTTTTCGCACTCAATAATTCCTGATCCGTCGAAAAACCGACAGAAAAGCTGACATGGTCTTGCTTTCGGCATGACAGAACGTCAAAAACGTGCGCTGTCTAAAAGATATACGTTTCCCTTTCTCCCTTTTACTTAAGCGCTTGGGTTTTCCTGCAGCAGCTTTTATATTTTGAATCGAGTCAAGGGAAAATCTAGTGAAGCAGATCACGAAGCTTTCCTTTCGTTCGTGATTGTAAGACAGAAGAAAGTTTTGAATTCATTGAGAGAAAACACTTGACAGAATGGGCTTATGTATTTCCGAAAGCCTTTAGATGCAAAATCAATGACAATTTTCTGTAAATAAAAAATTGCTTCTAAGCCAGTTCCTTGATGACGTCTTCCACTTCGTCCTTTGCGTACATGTGAAAAGGTTTATCTGGGGTCACGGCAGCGACTTCGACATTGGTGGAATTGAGCTTCTCTTCCATCACTTGCTTGAGGATACTGAGTGCGCACTTCAGGGCTTCCTTTAGCGTCATCGACTGTTATTACGAAAGCCAAGGTTAGCGTACAAATCAAGGCCACAAGCTTTTCCAATGATGAAATTTAACCCAAAAGGAACTTTTTGTTTACTTTGTGGTATGCTTCCTGAAGCGACTGCTGAGCACCTTCGCTGCCAGAACCGATAGCTTTGGCGTCATACTGGACATAGGTTCCAGATGGATCCATGTGGTACAGTTGTGGGCCTTTATCATCCACTCCGGCGAAAAGAATGGCCACACCGAAGGGACGCGACTAGGGAAAGGCAAATTGGTTTATATTGTACATCTCATAATACCACTTAGAAGTCAAGCGGAACAGATTAATCGAGACGAGATGATTAGACGAGGGCAAATCATACCATAGCGTTGCCATCATCATCAGAATCGCCGAACTGGATAGCGAGGTTAGAAACTGCTTGGGCAATGGATTCTGTCGACATCTTTTCGTTGTATGTGAACCAATGGTTTTGGGCTTCAAGGCGAGCACGATCTACCATAGTTCGAGAATCAGCCATGAGCCCACTGACTGCGCAGCCCACGTGCTTATCCACCTCCACTATCTTTTCAATAGTCGTAGGTTCCATGAGAGGAGACGTAATTCGCTTCTCCACAGCTAATACTACGCCTTCCGAGGTCTGGATACCAATGGCAGTCGACCCAAGTTTAATGGCTTCGATGGCATACTCAACCTACAGAACAGACTTATGAGCTAGGGCTTTTTTATACTTTTGAAAACGATTTCAATAAATCTAAATCGAATACAACGAAAATCCAGTCAACATTACACGTTGCCCATATTCATATTATTATTGCAATATATTCGCCGCAGAGCAACTAAGTGCTTGTTGGCCACAACAGTGGTCTATTCACATTGATTAGAAGGATGTAGATCAATAAAAGGAATCTTTCTAGACAAATAAGAGCTGAAGTACTCAGTACAGGAAAGTCCAAAATCGAACATGTCAAATGAATCTAATTCGATTTCAGGTCAGGACTTTCTTACTTGAAACAGTCTCCCTTCGGGTGAAAATGTGTTCACACCACGATCATACTCAGACCTTGTGAGAAACATAATATAAATCTGGCTTAGTTTATAGAATAGCGGTTTTTGTTTCAAGGGAATGAGATATTAAGCTCAAAACTCGCTTGGTCACTTTGTTGTCAACAAACAGGAACAACGAACCGAAAGAGCTGCGAATCCTAGGTTGTTATTTTATGGGCGCAATTTGCTAGATATGCCATCTAGGAACAGCAATGCAAATAAAAGTACGAGCTAATTGCGATTTACATAAAATCAACCCGTTTGCTGGAAATATATCAAAGACCTCGATCTATTAAATAAATGTTAAGCCATATCTGGCCACAGTATATTGACAAACGCATCAATAGAGCATCCATGCCATAGTTTAGCCAAATCGACAATGATAGACGAGCTGTACAACGGATAAAAATTGCAAGGGAAACGACGAGGCTTATAGCGGCAGTCACAACACGAGACGTCAAGTTCTTCTTATCTTTTTCTTACAAAAGCGAAAAGGGATAGAGACTAGCTAGCGAGGCTAATAACCCCTTTTTCCTGTCAAATCAGCGTGGTCGTTGTACCACGCTATTATTGTTCTCCAATAGTAGTTGCCGATCATTCAGATTCTCATCCAATCCTCCCACCGCTTGATCATGCAGTCCGAACTCCAGCTCGAACGCTGGATTCGTAATAATATGGGGCACCATTTCCATTGCTTCCAAACGGATATGCCCTGTAAAAACCTCAAATAAACCCAATTTGTTTTAGGGAAAATAAATTTCGTACTAGTTGATCTGACGAATCGATCCTTGATAAGAAAAATTGCCAATGCGGACAACCCAACTCCGAAGACGATCAATACGCACAATACAGCTGTGAGCCACACCCGAGGATCAAACTTACGAGCTGCCTCAGCCAATTTACTTTCAGCTGCAATATAAACATAATATTTCAGCCCAAAAGTTTCGTCTCAGTAATTACTTTACTTAATTGATCCGAAGCTGCATTTGTCCTAGTGACGATCACTACAGCTGCTCCAGGTCCTAAGGCGTTGACTGCCCAGACGCGAAATGAGTAACTCGTATTGGGTTGCAGGTTATAAATTTCCAGGAGATTCTAAGTAGCCCAACAAAATAATAGACGAACGTTTAAGTTCAAAAGTGCTTTACCGTGCCAGGCCCTACATGGTCAGGTATCGTTCTTAACCACGCCTCTCCAGGAACCTCCGTTTCTTTGTATTGCACATGGATAGACGTCAAGGGATAACCTCCGTCCTGGAGCACATGCCACATGACTAACGCCAGTACTGTAGAAGGATGAACGCTCACGTTTAGGGCTGGAGGTGACGCTAAAAAATTAGAAAAAAATACACTATACCAAAATGCTGCGTTTTAAGCCCAATAAATAAAAGGGATATTGAAGTACTGTACTTCTAACTGTCAAATTAATCCGTTGTAAGATGTACTGACAGGGCTGGGTTTCATTTTTAAGGGTATCAGCTTGGCACTCATACAATCCAGCATCACTGGTTCGTACTCGCAGCAAATGCAAATTGCCTTGGGCATCCACTGTGCTATCTCGAGACGGATTCATCCATTGTCCCTCACGCACCCATAGCACCGCACCAGGGGCTTGACAAGGAAACGATACATTGCTGCCCACATCTACAGCCACAGATTCTAAACTACATTCTAAAATAATAAAACCAAGCATATTAGATTAGTTTTGTATGGATATTAAGAAAATATATTTAGAGGCTTACTTTCACATAGAATACATTGCAAGGCAAGTAGGAAAATGAATAAAAAGCCACAAAGACGCCATCCGCAAGGGCTGTTCGAGGTCCTGCTCAAAACAGGTGCAGCCAAGGTACTTGAAGTTGAAGTGAGATTCTGAACCATGAACGTTGTAGAGGAACATTTGCCATTTCTCCATTCACTTTTTTGCCACGACTGAAGACTCATGCTGAGAGGAAATAGCTCATCAGCGCTAAAAAAGAAGATACAAAGCTGATTCGGACATTGCGCGACTTGCTCAACAGCACGCAAATGACCCTGCCCAGTCTGAACTATGAAATTATTTTTGCTTTGTTTTTTAATCCTTTTGCGACGACAAAAATCAGTTCAATCAACTAAAAATTGCAAATAACAAATTACGTTAGTGCGTTTGAAGAAAATATTTTTAACCCTTTTAGGATTACCTTGAAAAGAAGAGTTTAGAAGGCATGACTTTTACAAAATCATTCCGAGAGAGCCAGAAATGAGTAATCTTTTGTCGTCAAACATCACCCATCACTAAAGTAGGCGGGGCGAGATGCATGCCTCGAAACATGCCTACAAAACCAACTTCCTTAGAGCTATCGGTAGTTGTCGCCCCGCTCCTCAATCGCCTACGCTAGCAACCCTGGTGGATCCCGTAGAAGTTCACAAATCGGTTCTAAACCTAATTAACCTATACCTTCCTAATCTAAGTTTTCCTAACCTAACGTTCCTAATCTAACCTAACCTAGCATAATCCTTCATAAAATATTTGCTGAGCTCTTGAGTTCCAATATAACGGGTTTGCTCCAATGGCCCATTTTCATGATCTTTCATAACTCGCAGACAGCTGGACGAAATAGTGATGCGATATAGGAGCCAGAACGGTATCCTTAGAAATACTATGCGGTTTACGGCAGAGACTTAGGATAACGTAAGCAAAGAAAGGATCGCAATAGCCGCACAATAGCAATACTAACAAAGTTGGGCTAGCCTGACCCTTTCTTGAGCCACTTTTGCATAAAAGCGGGTTTTGTGGGAGGTGTCTTAAAAGCAGCAAGCCGCATAAGCGGGTTCAGCCATGTTGTAGGAGGGGTCAAAAATTAACCTAGCTTGACTTAACCTAACTTAACTTAACCTAGCCTAACTTAACCTAATCTAGCCTAACCTAACCTTATAGTGTGCTGCGGTTTGCAATACCTCGCCTGAAACCAAATAAGGATCGCTTAGGCTCCTCCCCAAACGTGGCTGAACCTGCTTTTATGCGAGAGTTGCTGCTGTAAACAAGAAAGGTCCGGCTAGCCAGTGCTTATCTTTTCATAATATTACTGTGGGCATTTAAGCCGAAATTTATTGCATATTGGACAAAACCTTGAAAGCATATTGGATATAAGTTAATTTTAATTCTTAAAGTAATAAGTTATGAAAGTTTTTCTGTCAACGTGAAGAAATCACTTCATGTTCATTGATCCAGCATGGGAGAAGGTACCGGTATTATTGCAATTTTCTAGTTTGATTTTCTATCTGTGCCATCCTACCTTTTGCTTTCTGCTTTTGTGTTTTAATCCGAATCACTGCCCACCCTTTATTTCCTTATTGTAAGTCTGTCGTGATCGTAACGTAATCCATGGTAATTAAGCATTACCAATAATCCCTGAAATAAATAAATATCTATATATATATATATATTTCTTCGAAACTCTGTATGTGCTTGTAGTTCGTTCGTCGACTTCGTGGGCCGAACCTGGTACTGCGGTTGGTTTCACCAGTGGAGGTGGAGTACGCCCTCCAAGTCCTGGCAGTAGCACAGGCAGTTTAGATTCCGAAGCAGGACCTTGCAGTCCCCTTCCGACGGATGTTTTGCGGCCTCCTTTTCAAGTGACTCTCGACCATTTCGCTCTCGATGACCTTGAGTGTACCTTCCAAGTTTGGCGTGTACAATTCCTATGAATATATTTTATGAATAATGTTATTAATTCTTTATTGTCTTTTTTTATGTTCCAAGGTGGACAATCCAGTGGAGGGTAGTAAGGCGTGGCTAGTAAATCGCAACTTTGACGATGTAGCTTCAATGTGTGTCGCTTTGAATAGCTCAATAGACATGCGTGGCCTAATTATGCCTCCTCTGCCTGCCTCCAAAAATTTCTTAACGCTGCATCCCATCCTCCAATCCCAAGCATTGCTCAGGTAACGTAACACATTCGTTCGTATACAGTTATATAAATTTGTAATGCTAGTATGCGTATAGGTACCTGCAGTTGGTCTGTGAACACCCAGTTTTGGGTCGAAGCAAAATTTTAGAGCGATTTTGGGATGAAGGAGAAGCAAGACGACGTGTACAAACAAGTATTGCTTCTACAATTGAGCCACGTCGTTTGGACCATAAAGATATTGACGAGTTCTTCAGCAAATCCAAAGAATGGGTCATAGGTCAGGGTCACCAACTGAAAAGCTTGGAAGAAAGTGCAACTGAATACGTCAATACCAATCAAAGTAAGCGTTTTTTCTGTATTGTTATAATATTTTTGCATA
This sequence comes from Lepidurus arcticus, assembly GCA_003724045.1. Taxonomy (NCBI): domain Eukaryota; kingdom Metazoa; phylum Arthropoda; class Branchiopoda; order Notostraca; family Triopsidae; genus Lepidurus; species Lepidurus arcticus. The sequence continues at coordinate 9,261 of RJJA01000475.1, read as the reverse complement.
ACAAAATTCCGCTAGTGATTACGATAGATTTGTATTAACATTAATGACTCGTGTAGGTGTCAAATGTCTGTGGATGAAGCTTTCTATGGGAATTTCCCTCTGGTTTCTGTAATTATACAATAGATGACGCTTATTATAAGATCACTGATAACAGGTTCTCCCGTTTCGGAAATCCCAGATAAAAATGACACTAGTGTGTATTGTGGTTTCAAAACGTTCTCGGAAAACGAATGACAAACGGGTGTCACTCGAGTTCAAAATTGGTAGTTAGATTGGAAATGCATTAGTTTAGGTTAGGTTAGGATAGTTAGCTTAGTTAGGTTAGGTTATATGTTAGGTTAGATTATGTTAGCTTAACGATTCTCTTCAATTTTCGTTAAAACTTGCACTTTCTTTCACTCCACTAGCTGAAAAAAGAAAAATACATTGTTAGCTAGTGACACACTAGTGTCATGTTCGACTCAGGGATACATTACGTACGTATGTAACTAAATCCGGAGAACGTGTTGACTGATAATTAGAATCAGCCGATTTATGGAATCAAATTTGAAAGGACCGATTCAAAATGTTAAAATACATAGCATTTTAATCGGTTGTTGGAATCACACTTTCGGATATTAGAATCAATTTCAAACGAATCTTCACATGTATACAGTAACGAAATTACGGTATTGATCGCTACGTGGACTTTGCATATTAACCAACGACATTGCTTTTTCGTGGTTTCGACCAATCCTGTCCTTTCCACCCTACTACTACGCTTAGGAGGAAATCCCTTCTAAACTCCCAGTCAATTAAATGAGCAGGTTATTCAGTTGAATGACCAATTCCTTTAATTGAGTGGGAAATTTATAAGCGGTATCATGTTGAGAACCCTACCTAAGCGTAGGACTAGGCTTCAAAGACGCAGTGTTAGTTGTGTTTTAGATGTGTGGTTATATAAAAATGGCGACGAACAAGAAAAGAGTTGATTTAAATGTAAAAGGGAAGTTGCGGCTCATTGAAGTTTATGACAGGTTAAATTTAAAAGATTTGTTAAATTAGGAATTTCTCAATCATCTTTACCAAAATTGTTGAAAATGGTTTAAACAAGCCAGTTCGTTTCGCGCGCCGATTAATCGTAGCACTTTATTGCATATTTCTGGTTTTCGGTTATTCGAATCTTCGCTTAATCGAATCAGTATTCACTTGACAAATGCGATCACAATAATCGGCATCTACTGTACAATACTGTCTAATCATACCGTCATACAACAAATCATACCGTCTAATGGCCCGCAACTGTGCGTCTGGGGACAGCACTACGAAACAGCGTTAGGGCTATTCGCACGGCCATTCGCTGCACTATTTCCAGACACGCCGTTGCGGTCCATTAGGACAGTATGGTTTGTTGGGGTCGTTTTTTTTACAGTACTGTATGTGTTCAAGTTTAAGCAGTTGAGTGAGCAAAATTCTAGAATCGCGATAAAGTCTTTTTTGCCTCTGAATTGTGGAGTGCTCACGCAGCGAGCAAAATTGGCAAAATGGTCCGTTAATTTTCGTTCCGTGTGGTTTTGGCGAGGTTCGCAAAACAAAGCTTCGTTTTCAGTTGTGCGGAAGGGGTTTGGGAACTTAAGCGTGTCTATTTGACTTTTATTGTCTTGAATGTCTTTTATTATTTTTTATTGAATTTAATAACGTAAATTTTGTGGATTCATTTCCACATCGTTTTCTTCTTTTCCGTTTTCCTTTTCGTAATTTCAATAATTTGGTGTGATTGAGCTCTGTTATCCACAATAATTCAGCTTCTTCATTGTAATACAGTACTTTCAATCAATAGAAATTTTCAATCAATGAAGACACATTTGTCTTCATTGATTGAAAGTTTGTTTCGTTTTCGAGTTTACATGTGGTAAAGGTTATTGGCCGGACTTGGTCGTGGAAGGAATTAAAAATCGGGATTTTTTTTCGTTGGTTAGAATTCTCAGCCCAGATTGGTCATTTGTCCACGGCCTTGCTCGCAGCAGGAAATGCCTCTCCAGATCGCAAGTTGACAGCTCTTCACCTCCACCTTCGTCAAGCGGTCCTTCAGTTTAAAGTAAAACAACAAAAGACAGAAAGAGATACCTACATGGATGTATTCATAGAACTTTAATTAAACCTGATTATCTCATCTAACCTGCCACATTAGGAGACACAAGAAGGGCTTATTTCTGAACAGCGCCGATGGTTACACGGTTCCGTGATGGAAAATTGGCTGCACATCCAAAATGCCCATCACATGCTAAACAATCGACTTCTTCTCCTCATTGAGTACGAAAATGCGAACAAAGCCTTAGCACGAGCCAAACCTCATCGCCGGGATGCGGTAAGTCTTCCATTTTCCATTCAAGTTTACATTTTACAACATGCCGTATGCAAAGTGCCACAATCTGATGGCCTCCTATCCAAAATTCGCTTCGAAATGGTTTAGAAATGTGAAGCAACAGGGGCGATGACCCATTCGCTGGTCGTATTCGACCATTGACTTAAAAACTGAGAAGGTACGGAGTGTTATATGACTATCCTTAGGCTAAAACGCACCTGTCGTGCCGCTGGGTTCCAAAAGAGTCTGTTTTTACTTGCCAATCACCGTTAACGGTACACACAGTTCACCGCTGAGTCAGGATTTCGTATACGGAACGTTTTTGTTTCGAGAAGGATTGTAATAAGGCTCAAGCTCTTATCTTGGCAATTGCTTATTTCTTATAAGGTCAAGTGGTGTCCAATTGTTATCCGCTTTTCCTTTTTTGCTGTATTAGATAAAAAGGCTTCCTTTTTCGTCCTTTTAAGGAACAAGTGGTCAAAGCTAACAATGCAGAAGATAAAAGTCGTGGAATAGAAGGAAAAGGTTCGCTGTCAGGCCCGACGTAGCGGGACTAAAGTACTCCGAAAGAGAGTGAAAAGCATTAACTAGCTTTTTGGGGTGCTCGTAAAATCTAATATGCTCCTTTTAATTTGCCTTTGTAATGAAGGACATGCTAAGGTCGTTATGAGATTAACAAGGGGTATCTTCTGGGCGATTGCGCGCATATTGTTGCTGATTGTTAAATAACTTTGTTAAACGTATAATTTTACCCATTCTGACTAAAACATATAATTAGCCATTTTTTTAGTTAGCCATTCTTTAGTTAAATTTACAACGTGGAAAATAAATTTGTGTGCTGAAAAGTAAGAATTAAAAACTTTTCAATTAGACTTCCGTCTTTTGACATGAGTGATTATGCGAGTATGTAGGCCCATAGCGTATAGCCACAAACTTGGGGGAGACTAATGAACAAATAGTAGCACTGGGCATTGCTTTATAATCGTTTCATTTTATTTTCAAATCTATGCCATACAGTGTTGAAATGCGCGCATGAAGAATCCAAGAAAAAGTGTGAGAATAAGTCAGCCAAACATGAGCCGCGTTCGTTTTACACCGTCGACTTAAACTTAGATTTACCAGACGTCCTTGACTTTTGCTTCCGAGCGTTCGTTTTAGCCTAAACTTTGAAAGTTTACCGAAGTCGACTTGGAAAGTCTTGAGTCAAAACGAACGATTATAGGCAAAAGTTTGCGACTGCTCCACCCATGGGGCGGTGCTTGTAGAAACTGAACAAAAGCAATACGCGAATTGTTCGATATTAACAAAGGACATATATAAACAAGAGACGGGGTTAAGTTTAAGTCTAGGCACGAGAGTGCACGCTATAGACTTGCCTGACTTTGGACCCAAACTAAAAGTCGACTTCCAGAGTTTAAGTCGACTAGCTAAAGAAAACGCTTCTAAGCCCAAAGTTTAGCAAAGTCTACCTATCCCGAACGCTTATAAGCACAAAGTCTTGGGTAGACTTTGAAGTCGGCTTAAACTTTGGTCAAAACGAACGCGGCTATGGAGAATCTACGGCAGGTTTCTAAGTTAACGAAATTGTCAAGGCTTAATCGGAAGTTCAAGTTCTGAAATATTTTGGAAGCGTAGAATTTGAAACTATTTCAGTTTCTTTGCATATAGAAAAGAAAAACTTCCGTTAATTTCGTATTCCGCTTTGTTTTTCGTCACCGTAAACTTGTAATTTCATCAAAACTAAAAATGTGTAGTCTTGTTTCTTAAAATTTACTACAGATATTTTCTTCATTGTTTGGTAAAATAGCTTTGCAAAATAATTGCTTCAAAATTCCTTTACCGTTTCTTGTCTGAACCGTGCTTCTTGAAAAGTGCATGGGGACGATTCCCAAGTTTTTCGAGGGGTGAACAAGGAACCACCTAACATTGAGCGGAATGTTGTGTTGCAGTTAGAACGACCAAAGGTCGCGAAAGAAACCAAAATATGCCAAATAAAACATCATAACGGAGTTATGGAAAACTTAGAAGCTGTTATTATAGCCCCTTTCGCCACCCAACCCACGTATAAACCGTGGTGCATATCCTTAAACAGGAATCAGGGATGACCATCTGTCGATTTCAGTAAGTTTCCTTTGTGTGAGTACCGTTGCATCTTGGCCTTTACCTTATTGTGCACCACATTTCCGTCTTGGATCTCCCATATGGGCTTTGGTATGTTACAGTGCTCCAGGGTGGAAGCAGAGGATTGGTACGCAATAAGGTCTGTGATATTCCAAATCTCGACAAACACGTGGGAATCTTGTCCACAGACGCAAGCACAGGAAGAAGAACCCCTGCTCGACAGTGGTTGAGCGTAGAAAGAGCGTCAGTCTTCCAGTTACTCTGTCAAGGAAAGGACCGTGAATAGATCCTGTAGTAAAGATTCGTGAATGCTTCTGCCCATGGCCGTGATTCCTAATCAAAGCTGATTGGACAGTTGAACTTTATTGGAAATTTAAAGCTTGGGCATTCTGATAAATCCCATTTCATTTCGAGATTCCATCATGGATACTCTGAGGATTTGCATCGTTTTAGCGATTACAAGTTCTGTAGCCCACGGAGAAGCCATGTCGGACCCTGAACCCAGTACTGGGGTAGAAAGAGGCATTGTGGGAGTAAAAGTGGACCGGAACGGCGCTTCCTACATAATTAATCCCGAAATGGCAAAATATTTAATTGTCTCGCCGTCAAACCCTAACGGCACTAAGCCCAACGCCATGTCATTAGCCTCTTCCTATTACGTGAACGTGACTGCGACGCAGGGGGACTCCGGAATCTCTGGAAATTCCACCGTCTCGCTTCCGGAGCTGCATAGTATGGGCTATTTCAATGGTATTCCTGCCCATACGCGGGTTTCTACCTCGAATTTCAGAGCAGCACTCCTTCCACAGCGAGATGAAGACAACGAAGAGCCTACCACACCTCCCATTACTGAAGATTACTACGAATACGACGAAGAGGAAGAGGGCCAAACCATGGCGGCGGAAAGACTCAACGTGGCAGTGTCTACGACCGCGGAACTTATTACTTCGCAACAGCCAGAAACCATGCCCACCACTTCCAAAACAACCAGCAGTATTGAAGGCATGTCCACCACAGAGAAGAAAAGACCAAACGAGCCTGGAAACCTGGATTTAGCGGCTATTTTAGCCCACGTGGGCCAAGAGCTGACCAGTAGTTTGCTCCTACCGTCCAATCAAGCCAAAGATCCGTCGAATTCACCCTTGTCTTTCTTGAGTCAATGGTTTGGCGGTGGTAGCCCACAGAAGGCGGCTCCAAAACTTCCCCAGCGTCATGGTTCTGACGATGCGACTCATTTGGAACCACAACCAAACATTTTTAGCCTTTTTGCACCCAAACAGCGGCTCAGACCCGGAGAAGATCTAGGAGACGACCAAAGCTTCGATGGACCCCCTCCCATTCGTCCTAAACCACTGTGGAGTACCTTAGACAGTGTGGTTACACCCCCTAAACGAGGAACCACGCCCCCTACAAGAGCAACCACGCCCCCGATACCGTCTTATTCCTCCCTCCCTCTACCCCCTGGTTTGAATGTTAATAAACAGGATCTGGAGATTGTCACAGCCCCGAATTTGTGGCAGGTCTTTGTGTCATCCAGTCTTAAAGATGAAACGCAAGCCCCTCCGCCGTCGAGAAAAGGAGCGGGACGGTTCGGGTACGTCGTTGATGCCGACGAAATTGCAGCGGCAGATCTCGTTACGATGGACCAGCCAAGTGGGGTGGAATGGGGACTGCCCCCTGCACCCTCCCGGTTAGGTATGTACCCCCCAGAGGATCAGCGAAACCACGCCCCTAATTCACCCACTGGTTCTTCTGAATCTCCTTCGAGGATTGGGACTCCCGTTGTCATTGCAACACTGAATTTGGAGCGGGTGGACAAAGGCAGCACTCGTAATGACGATTATTTGGGTGCGAAACCTTCGGGTGAAGATCTCAGAGTAACTCACCAAGGACACGTAGCTAACCCATTGCCAGACCTTCGCAGACATAATAACTTGGACCTGGTAGTGTCTGGAAACCGCTTAAGAAATGCTCCTAGCGTCCCAGCATCCCTAAACCAAGATTATTCCCTTTTGAATCCATTGAAGGATAATGGGGGGCCTAAGAGGCTGGAACACGTCGCTAACTCCGGGTTAAGCGCTCGCAGCAATGACTCTGTTCCGGCGTTGTTAGGTGTGGAGGTAAAGCAAGTTCTCAAGCCCCTTGGAGCACCCAAAGAAGATACATCTGATGAAGAGCTGACCCATCGAAACCAAAACCACGCCCCTTCTCGTATTGTAGCTTATGTCACTAATAGTTCTGTTGGGGAAACAGCCGCTGGTGCAAACGCGGATTTAAATCAAAGCCTCTTTGAACCTCATCAAGATGAAAGTGATGACAGTGAGCAGGAGGAAAGTGGAAGTGAAGAGGAGAAGGAGGGAGAAGAAGGCGAAGGGGAAAAATCTCAGTTACATTACGGTGAAGATTTCTATAGGGATTTATGGAGCAGTAGGGATTACGCCCAATCACGCCAGAGTTATTCAGCAGATCGCGTCTGGGCAAAAGACGATTTAGAAAACCATCGAGATGAAAACGAAGAACAATTTGAAGAAACTGATACGAAATTGGAGGAAGTTGAAAATGAAGAACAGTCTGAAGAAACTCATACGGAATGGGAGGGAGATGGAAATGAAGAACAAGATGAGAAATCTCAAGAAGAAGAAAGTGCACAAGATAAAACATACGAAGAAATTGAAGAGGACGATCTTTCAGCAGAACCAATGGCGGATGCCAGCTTGGACCTCCTCTCTGCCTTTCTCGCGAAAGCCCCAGGCCCAGCGCCGACAACAGCCACGCCCCCAAGTATTCTAGCTAGAGCCGGTCTCCCTTCGTTTTTCGGTCTGAGCGCTTTGCATCATCTCAACGTCGAAGACATGGAAGATCACTCGGCTTCGGCTGAAACCACCACAATGACTCCGACTTCAGGTTCAGCCCTAACCACTTCCAGTCCGACCACTACTCTCCACACTACCACGGTGGAAAGCAGCACGCTTCCCAGTGTGCCAGTATTGTCTAATCGCAAAGACGAGTTTGAAGAAGAGTTGGCATTCTTCGAGGAAGAAGAAATCGCCATGTCTGACGCAGAAAGAAGTCAAAACGAGGATGACGCCCCGAATAACGACCTGAGAACCGTTTTTCCCCCTGCAGTAACTACCTTTCCGTTTCCCCTCCCAGCACCACCTAACCGTACCAGCCACCCAGAAGTGCCTTCAACTCCTCTGGTTGTGGTCCTTGAGAAAAACGACGTCATGACCGCCAGCTGGTCTTTGGAATCCCTTGCCTATGTAACCGTGGGAATCCTAACGGGACTGGGACTGCTCATATTCTGCTTGGGGGGATTGTATTTGCGTTGCAAGCACCAACCTAGTCGTCTCATTTCGCGTATTTTGCAGAGCCGGGAGGAAGATACGTTTTCCAAGATTTCGTCCGCGCCGCCTACTCCTCCGCCGACACATTATCCCCGAAATCGTTCCTTGTCGTCTTCGTTTGTGATACCGGAAGGGGCGGATATCGGGGGCGGAGTCTTACAAGACCCTAGGTTCCTTGAAGCTGCCTTTGGCAAGCAGAAGTTGGGGTCGTGGTTCACGGGACGCCACACGTTACCTTCAAATCTTACGGGAGTCGTGGACAATCCCAAAGAGGGCAGTTGCGTAGCCACGCCTCGTCCGCTGCGCTCAGAACACGCGTTACCCATGAAAGCATACTTCACAGATGGACAGTGTGGTTCGACGAGGGATTTGGTCTCGTTAGGAGCCAACAGCCGACGCGCATCGACATCGTGGCTACATCATTCTTTCCGAGAGGCTTCGTCGCACGAGTTTGCTCTGCCGCAGTCTGAGGAGATTTATGGCGAGAAGTCGGCGGAAGAAGAGACGGAAGTGGTGATGGTGGTTGAAGATGAGCGCGAACGCCCTCGGTCATCCACGACTACGCTAAGATCGCCCCAGTACGTGTACAAGAGTAGCGCCGCCGCCGAAGAAGAGGGCTATCGTGGCGAAGAAGAGAGTCAATATCATCGTATCACCGTCAGTGGACAAAGGGAGGGCAGAGGAGGGTCTGTCACTGGCTCGCATGTCAGTCTCCTTTCAACGGGATCGGTTTCCCATCTCAACGCACCAGATGGCGACAGACTTATTTAATTTATTTCTACAAAAAACGAAACTTATTTAACCTTCTTTGTGATGTGATAGTTTTGGAGGGATGCAGAAGGAAATTAATTTGCCGTTGTACAAAGTTGTGTAAACCCTCCTGTATAGGCTTAAGTGAGGGTTTCGATGGGGGGTAACGGGTTTTCTCACTAAAAGTATGAATTCTTGTTCCTGATTTTTCGGTTTCCTTGTTCGGGGAAATGGTTTGGATACTTACGAATTGAACTAAATTGAACTAGCCGCCTTTCACAAATAGATTTGCTTGATTCATTTGTTTGATGCTCGTTTTTCACTCCCCTTAGTTTTACTTTATTCAAATTTCTATATCCGTGTAAAGAGGCCAGTGGTAAAAATAACAACAGTCTAGTATTCATTATCGAAATGCAGTTAAAAATTAAGATATTGGCGTTTAATTATTCAAATAAAACTAGATGTTATATTATTGTGTAGTTATATATAGTTGTGTAGTTATATATAAGTGTAGTTATATTATTAGTTATTCTTAGTGACCTTAAAGGGGGAGTAAGGTTTCAAAATGAAAAAATTTATGTTATAGAAGAGACAAAACTACATGTTCTGGCTGAAGAACACCTATGTTAATTATGCATATTAACCGAGTAATTAATTATTTAGCAGTTTTAGCCCCGCCCCTTTCCCCCCACTTTCAAA
>RJJA01000474.1:0-38377 GCA_003724045.1 Lepidurus arcticus | reverse complement strand
ATCTTACCTCAATCCCATACATAACTCTCCCACGTGGCATGCCATGTGTGCCACGCCACGTGCCATGTGGTTCCCTCAGTTTCATTTGCAGAACAGGCGAAGAATTAAGTGTGTTTCCTAAAAATAATAACAAAGAAATTTATAATTCGAACTGAAGCAGGAACTGATAACACATAACAAATTCGGCGGGTAGTTTCTTGTTTAGAATTGTCCAGTTTACATTTTGCCCAAACGTTTGAAATGAAACACCGCCAATAAAAACACGCTCGAAAGAACAAATCCACCGGGATCTTGTTTGGACTTGCCCAAGTCTACACCCCAAACGTTTGAAATTAAACACCGCAGTCAAAACACTCCCAAACTCAATTAACGAAGCTAAATTACCGCTTATGGATCAATACGAATGCTCTGCGTAACTAAAAACGAACTAAACTATCAAAATTTAGCTTAAAAACAAAACTATCCTAAAAGATAATCATGACTACAACCTTTGTTCGTACCTCCAGCTTGTTCGGCAGCGCGAGCACGACTGAGGGCGAGGCGAGGCTGCAAACTGGTTGAAGCGCCCCTTGCGTGTCTCAGTGGCGCGCGCTATTCAAATCGAATGGAACTCCAAAAAGAATATCTTGAATTTTTAAGGTTTACCTAAAAAATGCTATAAATGCTAAAAAGCTATTATGCTATAAAGACTGTTGACAATTGCGTATTTTTTCATTATTCACTAAAACGCACGTAGATTCGCCAAGATTTTTAGACAGTGGGGTTGAATTTCTTTCCGCTAAGGGACGTCCTAAGTAAACGGTTCTCTTACGTGAAGGATTTTTTTTTTATAAATTTTGCTTTTTTATTAAGAAAAAGGCAACGAGACAGTGAACTCGGCAATTCGTGTTTCCAAGTCGACAAACCTGGAAACACGCGCCTGTAGTGGCATGTGGCATGACACGAACTTGCATCAGACCATTGAAAGGGTACCGATATCGATAGTAAAAGCAGGCATGGGCTACAAACTGTAAACAATAAATAATATTCAAGTATTCAGTCATGGAAAACCGACTGGATTTTCTTTCGCAAAAGGGCTTGATTAGTTTGGAACATTTCTCGCGTCTATCCTTAGGAATTGGTACCTACGTAAAAATTACTAATACCAAAAATACCTCCATAATCTGCAGGCTCTATCCAAACAAATCATTGCCAGATCACTACTGTTTGCTCGAAAGGGTTGTTCAAAGTTCTGTCAACAACACTCAAAACCTAGGAAGCATCACTCCACCTATCCTCCAACCAATATATTCACACAAGTTAGATATAAAGCCACTCCGAAGCTTTACCCAGCCTAGCCAAATCAAAATTACGATTGTAGTGAAAACATTTAAGGATATTCCTCGTCTAAAATCGTACCGTCATGGCTTACATAGCCTAATAAAGGATCTCTTGCTTCCTTACGGCTTTACAAACCTCTCCTCTATTTCTTTACCCGAAGGCCATCCTACAGGGATCACATCCTTAGTAATCTTAAGCTCCGATTCCCCTCACGACCATATTCTGCAACTTTCCTCTGACACAATCTTTCAAATCTCGCAAATCGTTACGAGCTCCACCTTTCAGCAATCCCATGAAAATCATAAAATTGTTTTGGGCGGATTACAATCCCACTATGCGGAATTAAAACGACTGGTTAGCTTGCCCCTCTTCCGCTCCGAACTTGTCGGCAAATTAGGCCTCGATTGCGCCAAAAGTGTACTTCTCCACGGTCCGCCTGGTTGTGGCAAAACTTCTTTAGTAAAGAAATTATCTGCTGACTGTAACGCTACCCTTGTAACCATTCCTGGAGCTTCCTTAAGCTCTCCGAACCCGGGCGAAACTGAGAAACTCTTACGCGACAAAATCCAGCAAGTAATCGAGATCAGTTTGGATGGTCCGTGCATCCTCTTTTTGGATGAAATCGACGCCTTATGCCCTCGTCGAGGTAGCGGCCATTCCCATGAAACGCGTAAAGTCACCCAACTCCTCACGCAATTGGATCTTCTCAAATCCAAACCTAATATCGTTATTATTGGAGCAACGAATCGCCCCGAAGAGTTAGACCCAGCGGTGCGACGTCCAGGTCGCCTAAACAGAGAAGTAACCTTAATTTACCAGTATTTCGACACTTATACTTTGTTACGTTTTACTTAAAGGTTTACATCGGCGTCCCTTCCGCTGCAGAAAGAGCAGATATCATCACCCAAATTTGCAATTCCGCGAACTTCTCCATCAACTGCGACATTCAGTGGCTCAGTGAGCTCACTCCCGGATACGTTGGAGCAGATTTAGCGCTCTTGTGTCAAGAAGTAGCTTCTATGACACAAGAAAGTTCATTGGAAGACACCCCAGTGCTTTTCAAAAGGGCACTGGCCAAAATTCGCCCTTCAAGTATGCGAAAGGGCTTGGGTGTAGTCGACTTCCACCCGGTACAGTGGTCGGAAATAGGAGGCTTAGAAAACGCCAGACATTACGTTCAAAGAGCCATAGAATGGCCGTTGAAGCATCCTGAAGCCTTCCACCGTTTAGGAATCGAGAAACCTAAAGGCAAAACAGATTAAAATCTGCATAGTTTCATTTGCGGAAATTTCATAACATGTTTCTAATTTCAGGTGTTTTGTTGTACGGCCCGCCAGGCTGTGGTAAATCCTTGTTAGTCAAAGCTGCTGCTACATCTTGTTCGGTCACGTTCTTAGCTGTTTCTGCGGCAGAACTATTTTCGCCCTACGTGGGAGATTCTGAGAAGGCTGTGAGCTCACTGTTCCAAAGGGCCCGCTTGGCAGCTCCTTGCATCTTATTCCTAGATGAACTAGGTATGCACATTTTGTTAAAAATGATTCAGAAATACCTAAATTTGTTCCGTATAGATGCCATGGTTGGCGACCGAGGGCAGACGCAAGGTCAACGAGCACAATCCAGCGTCATCTCCACATTTCTGCAAGAAATGGACGGAATAGCTCTCCAGTCAGTACTGTCCTCCAAACTGGGCTCGAAAGGAACGAATAACAAGGCACCTGATATCCAGGTTACATCTTCTGTTCTAACTATAAACATTACAATTGGAAAATAATGCTCATTTTAGGAAATTATGGATTCGGTAAGAAGTGAAGGGGTGCTGGTGGTGGGAGCCACTAACCGGCCAGACAAGATTGACGCAGCTTTATTAAGACCCGGTCGTTTGGATAGTTTGGTGTACATCCCTCCCCCTGACCTAGCCACAAGAGAATCTATCCTACGGGTGCATTCTCGTAAAATGCCGTTAGATGGCGTGAATCTAGCCGAAATTGCGTCTAAAACGACCTGGTTTTCTGGAGCGGACTTGGAAGTCCTCTGCAAAGAAGTAATTCAAGAAAAAAAAAAAACAATAACGCGATTAAGATCTTACAATGCGATGTTTAGGCTGGTTTGAAGGCACTAGAAGAGGATATGGAGGCGAGTGTCATATCCCAGAGTCATTTCGTTTCAGCTTTGGAGTCGGTGAAACCGTCGTTAAGCGCTGAAAGTGTTAGTTGGTACGAAACTTACCAGAATAACAAAAATACAGGTGTGTGACGTTGTAAATTGTAACGTTTTTATACTTGTTTGTATAAAGAAGCTCGTGAGGTTTGGCCAATAACGTTTAAGATATATGTAAGCTGCACTGGGGTGAATGGCTTGGAAGAAATTAGGTAAACATCCAAAAAGACGCGACGCTCTAGAGTTTCACTTATGCTTCGGAGGCCAGACTCGATACAAAAGCTTCAGGTTTTCCTTTGCACTCCTGAAGTCCGGATCCAACTCTAAAGCTCGTACATAACAACCTTGAGCTTCTGCATAACGTTTCCAACGATGATACAGAACACCTACGGATAACACATAAATAGTAAATCCAGAATGAAAAATACCCATGAGAAACTTTAACAATGATCTAAATCTAAATGCACTTCCGAAGATACACAAGATACAAACAAACACAATATGTGTTTTTGTTTTTTGTTTTTTTACCTAAATTGGTGTGGTACATGGGATTTTCAGGCTTTCCTTCCACCGCCTGTAAGAAATGCCTTTCAGATTCCGAAAACCTCCCTTGTTTGCCTAAGATATTAGCCAAACTAAAATGCAATGAGGCTTCACGAGGTAAAACATTCAACGCCTGATTGGCTACGTCTTCGGCCCTTTTTACTTGTCCTAAAACCATGCTAGTATCAAAACTGAATCTACCACATTATCTAAAAATCATAAAGTTACCAATGTTGTCCAACAAAACAATCATATTGCTCCACGACAGGATATGTGAAGGTTGCAAGTCTGTAGCATTGCGATAAGCTACCAAGGCTGCTTCATATTGTTTTAATTCCAAGAACTTTTTTTTTAGAAGGAATGAGCCACGAGTCAAAAAATTCGATTGATAATGTTACCAAATTGCCTAAATTGTAGTAGCAATCAGGATAACGTTTCCTATGCTTTAAGGCAGTGGAATAAGCCGTCTCTGCATCCACCGTTTCTTTTAACAATGCTTGCACAATCCCCAAATTCATCCAGGCAGCTGCAAAATCGGACCTACGAAGAGAAGAATGACAACAAATAAACGTCAGACAACCCGAAGTTGATCATTTACCTAATTTCTATCGCTTTCCGCAACAAGAATTGAGCTTCAGACAGCTTCCCTTCATCTTTTAGCAAATTCGCTAAATTATTCATAGCTTGGTCATACTCCGGATGTAAATGAAGAGCTTGTCTATACTCGCTCATTGCTAAAACAGATTGTCCTGCATCGGCAGCGTTTTTGGCAATGTTGTAGTGCACTTTCGCGTTTAGAGGGCACACTTTTAAGGCAGAACGGAAGAGTGTTTCTTCAGTTAGCCATTCTCCGCTACGATTCACTGATTTGAGCACAAAGAATGTCAAGATTAAAACTCCTCCCATCCAAATCCCCTACAAAAGAAAAAGTGACAACCAAAAATAGGATTGAAGCGCACTATTACTTTTGATTTGGGTAAAAATCGCCAGGTTTTTTCGAAACCGTGAATAATTAGGATACAGTAACCCATGAGGGGCAAATAAAGTACTCTTTCAGCCAAAACAAAGCCCACTTTGAAAAAGAGGTTACCGGCAGGTAAAAATGGGACAATTAGAAGTGTCAACGCCATTGATAAACGCCTATAGCAAAAAAGGAAAGAAAAAAATAAATCTAATAACACTCTAACAATCATAACACAAATCTAACAATCTAATGCCTTTTCAGAATAGAAATTTCCAAATATACCTTCTTTCATAGGCATGAGGAGAGAATAAGCTCAAATATACAATTCGGAGCAGTACGAGCCAGAAAACGACGACGAAAATACTGCGACCATCCCGAAAAGAGTGCAATAACGGAATACAGCCCATGGACCAATCAAAACACAGCCAATGGGGGTAGAGCATGAGCCATAGATTAAGGCTGTATAGATAATTGTACGTCCACACCTTTCAAGCGCATGAATTTTAATTAAGGAAATCTTTTTGCAATTAGAAGGTACCCTTGTTTGCCAGGAATCTGCAAAAGCAGCTGGGTTATCTACTGGCTGGAAGGTAGGCATGGAGCCCATGATTTGCCACCGGATATACAGCAGAACCAATCCGGTTAAGAGCAGGATAAAATGGCGCCAAATACAGGCGGAATTTTGCTTGAAAATTTGGAAGTTGTGTGACTTGGAAATGGGTCCCAAATGCATTATACATTCCTTCAGATCCACGCGAGATACTATAACGAGATCATACACACTACTTACGCCCTAAGTGATCAAAATGAGGGAAATGTCCCAATGAGCGAAATTTGCTGATTAAAATTAAAAGAAATTTTACCAGGACAGTGATGCCTTGCTCCTTGCAAAACAAGGCTATGGCACAGCAAAGCATGGACCAGAGAATATAAGGAAAAGCTCGATAAGGGTGTGATAGAGTGGTGGCATGTGCATAGCTCAGAAAAGACGCAAAAAAAAAAACAGCACACAGCAAATCGGCTCGGCCAACGACTGCGGCCACCTGAAACGAAAGATAATTTGGTTAAACTATAGACTTAATTTCATAGGAGAATTTGTTGAATGGAAAATTACCGCTTCTGTGTGGATGGGATGAAGTGCAAATATGAGGGAGCAAATAAAAGCGAATTTAGGTCTGTACTCCTCTAAGAGGGTACAAAACACCGGGACGGATAACGAACAAGCCAAAGCGTGGAGAAGAATGTTGACCAAATGAAATGAGCGCTGATTGAGACCATTACCGATCCAATAACTCAGTCTATAATTTCAGAAGAAAAACAGGAAATAATAAATATTACTCCTACAAAAATAGAAAACCTAGAAAAAAATAGAAAAAAATCCAATCGAATATTTATTTTACCTGAAAGATAATACAGCTAAAGGTCTGTAAGACTTATGACTGGCGATATGGCTGAGCCTTGTGCCCCAAAAATCGTGGTAAAATAAGTTAACCCAGGGAGTATTTGGCAGGACGTCTTCATTATTCACTATTGCTTCCGTGTCGTCAAATACAAAATCCCCCTCCAAGGAATGTATATAACAAAGCGCTCCCAAGAAACCCACTATTATGCTAGCTACAAACAGAAACACGTTTTTCTAGAATTACATTTTAAACTTAATTAAAATCTTTCGTTTTACCGGCAAATAACCAAATATTCGACCGACTGCAGCGGCACTCCTGATTTTTCCATTCGATTGTCCTGCTTGAGAGGTGATTTGGGTTTAGCTGGTTAGAATCATTATCCCGCATCTTTGAAATATTCCAATATACTTCATTCCCGTATCGAGAAGAAGTATCGTTACTGGCTACCCTACAAAATTAATACATTTTCCGATCATTTAACCGTTAAAAGTACAACTGCCAGCAACAAAAAGTAGTTGTCTCGAATGCGGTGGAGTGTTACAACGTTTGCAAAGGGGCGTAACCCTCATCCGCGCGCCGAAATTCGAAAGTTTGACGTAGTAATCCCAATTGATACTCCTTAAAATGTCGCTTTCTTTAGAAAGAACACGTAAGTCTGGAGAAATGTACTATGAACGACTAACCAATTTCAAATAAATTGGAAAGTAAGCTTTTCCATTAATCAGGTCAAGAAAGGTCACTTTCCACAACCCGGTAGATCCGGCTAACTAATGCCTTACGTATTCAGCGATATCATTTCTTTTTACTCTGCTCAAGTCTGCGTTGTTAGCTAGACGTAAGTTATTTACTCGTTCTAAGTCCTTGTTTCACAGTGAATAATTGGCCTTACTAATGTAGATTTGGATACCGTTTACCGAAAATGTCGTCCATTTTAGCACAACCGTATTTATCCCAAATGCCCACGTTTCCTTCTCCAATAGACAGTAATGGATTCGCAATAGCACTTCCTGGTACACCCTGGATAGAAACAACCCAAACGGGATTTTTTCTTAAGTGGCCGTTTGGCAAAGTTGCTTTATGGCTCTTTGCACTCTTCATCGTTGCTGTGGTCGTCGTTACGGTAGACATAACCGACACCAACGTGATCGTTGCAGGCGTTTTCCCACCCGTTTTTGCTGAGTCTGAAAAAGCACCTGACGCTAAAGAAACGGAACCAATGTCTAAAGACTACACTTTGGAACGTTCCAAGCGTTCAACGGGGAGTTCTAAACCGATTCTGCTACTAAACCGGTTGAACACACTTTCCGATGTGATAGAACGTGCCTTGAAAAACCAGCAATGCTACCAAAGATTTATCTGCGAAATTAGTACCACTACCCACCTGCTGCCTGGTTTTGACAATTTTTTAAGCTACTCTTCGCTCGCTAAGTTTTTTGTAAGCCCTGGTATGAGTAGAGCCTTGGACAAACTATCAGAAAAAGAAATGTGTAACAAATACCTCTGTGGTCCTTAGAAATTTTGTTCGGCTCTAACTTTGAACATGAAATATAATTTATTCACAGCCACTGCATAACGGAATGTTTTGCCTTTCAGTTTCTTACTCTTACTGACTAAGCTTCTTGCGTAAAGATCCTACAGACTTATAGGAAAACGAGCCTGGAACGGTGAACAAAAGCTGAGGGAAAAGTGCGGAAATTAATACAAATATTTAAAATGCTGGTTTAATTACTTTAGTGAAATTGTGGCAATCTAATGCAGTTTTGTTTTGAACTAACGCTTTAAAGAACTCATTTAATTCGCCAGAATCACGACACCTGGTTAACTGGGACTGGTTAGACTTGATTAGCGTTAAACCCACCCGAAAAAGAATCTTGGATCCTTCGTAAAATAGACAATCCCAAACTCTGAGTACAGTCTATAAAGAAAAGTTAACTCCATTAAAAGTTACGATATTTTGTTTCTTTTACTTCTATAGGAAGCACATCAGCGTATAAACAAATGAACCACCGCGTAACAAAGACTGGCCAGGGTAAACCCAGCTGCTGTATATGGTTAAAACTTGGTTTGGCTTTCATCCTGAAAATAATTTAAGCATTTTAGCAATCTAATTTATTAGACTGAGGAATAGTTATATATGAAAACATTAATACTTGACTAGTTGAGATAAGACAGCAATGTCTGTTATGACTCCTTTCATATCTCTGGTATAATAATCTGGCAATGTGTTCTCTATTAGAACTTTTAAAAGCCAGAACGACGTTTCTTCGCTGCGAGTCACAAGTAAAAGTAAGCCAGCAATGTAATTCATTCCCTAAAACGAGAGGTTGAAAGTCAAACAAAAATCAAAAAGACGAGGGTTTTACCTGACAGTAGCCTACCACCGGATTGTGATGGGCATATGTGATCAAAACGTTGTACAAAGGTTTTAACAGACCATCCGGAGAGTTGGCGAAGTAAATGTTCTCAGGGAAGGTCCTGGGAATATCATTTTGGACCGATTCGACCACCCGCTGGTCATATTCTGCAAGTAGTAATGACGAATAAAGGTCCGCATTAGCTTCTTTCAGTTTTTGGGCCCCACTGACGGCCATCCACACCTTGAAAGAAAGGAAATAAATCAGTACAAGTTCAGCTTTCTTCCATAGATTTTTATTTACTCTAGGTCTGTGTTCTGCTGGAATGCCTTTTCGGATGTATCTCTTGAGAATGTTGCTGGGTTGTAAAGCTATTGGACCCGAAACTTGCAAAAAAGTCTCCCATTTTAAAGCTCGGCGAGCTAAAATGGACAAATAATTCCTTGTAAATTCTTCATACGCTTCTGCATCAAAATCATCTGGCCGCTCAAAGCCGTACTCATCCACCTTACTAAAGAAAATCGATAAAAATAAGGTTTCAATATTTAGACTTTTTTAACCTGAAGGAAGACGGCAGGACGATAACTGGAACCCCTGGACTGGTTTTACTTCCATTCTCCATAGCACGACAGAATTACTTGTGCAGTTATAAACAAATGGAAGAATACATCCAATGTCATAATTATCTAACGCTGAATAAAAGAAAAGTAAATAAACATAGGAAATTACAAAATTTCTTTCGTTCTACCTCCTCAATCATGATAAATTTGATAAATACACTTCCTTCCTCGCCAGCACCCAAAAACCTTAGCACGTCATGAAACCAGATCTGCACCACCCCATGTGCCTTTATGGCCATCTTTGAACAAATGGAAGTACTGCTCCCTGTCCTATAATTCCCGACCGAAAGAAGAAATGCTATAATTAATATGCGTAAATAAAATGCTAGAGTATAGTAAACTACTAGAGTAGACTATGAGTTAACTACTTGAGCTGATTACAATCCTGTCTAAGGAAAGCCGAACGGACGGACAGGAAAATTGCCGGGCAGAACATACTGATACTCCAAAATAACCGCGCCATTTCTTTCCAAAATGGTGGTTAGCCCTGGAGCAGACTAGTCCATGTGTTTTTGTGTTCAGATTTACATAGGTAATAAGAATGCGAACCCAATCAAGCTTTGAAACAAAATCGTCGCATAACGTCATTGACCTAAAAACATGAAATGCATTTTCGCATTCTTCCTCTTCTTTTTTAACCTGATGCTAGTCGCTATGGTTGTTTACTTTTATCTATCGCTCTCCTCATTGAATAGAAATTTATACAGTTCACACGGTTCCGTAACCCTCAATTCCAGCCAGTCAAATCAAGTTCATTTGAGTTCTTATGGACCAAGGCATCAGGTCTTCGAAGAAGCAAATTCTCACAACACTTCCTCTTCATCTGAACCCTTTCAGTTCGCGACAGGCTCTAGATGGGAAGCTTTTCGCCATCAACTAGTCTCGCAATTACGCTCTGCGTTAATGCAGTTTAACTCAGCTTTCGCCAAGTCGGAAAACGTATACGGAGTTGAATACCCAAGCTTCAGACTCTCTCCCAAAGTGCTGCTACCTCAAGATCTCGTGTGTCAACTATCTCAAACAACAAAACCTCATCTAGCTTCATCCTGGTTTTTGAACCAGCACAGCAAACCGTTTTCTACTCTAAATCTTGCACACCATTTTCCCAAAAAGCCCTGGGTAGCTAAGAAAGTCAAAAGTTGTGCCATTGTAGCCAGTTCTGGCTCCTTGTTACATTCCAAACTCGGCCCTTTCATAGGTACAATGAAATCAGTGTAGTCTAAACCAAATATTTAAAAACACTATTTTTACACTTTGTTTAGACCAACATGATATCATTTTACGTTTCAATGACGCTCCCACGAAAGGTTTTGAAGCAGACGTGGGCCAGAAAACCCATATCCGCATTGTCAACTCGCAAGTTATTTCCAAGCCTTCTTTCGACTTCCTGACATCATTGCTCTATCAGAATCTTACTCTATTGGGATGGGATCCTTGCAATTATACCGCCAACCTCAACGAGGTAATTTAAACTATTTAGTCGCGTATTTAAATTAAAAATCTGGCCTTGCTGCTGCAGTGGTACGAGCATCCTGACTTCCCAGTCTTTGAGCCGTACTTTCAGCGCCGGAAGTTGCATCCTCAGGAAAAGTTCTTCCTCCTCAATCCTAAGCAATTGTGGGTCTTGTGGGATTTCGTTCAACACTACACTCCGTTCCGGATTCCACCCAATCCTCCATCGTCAGGGTTCCTGGGTAAAAATATCCAACACTGAAACTTTGGGATTTATCTGAGTCTTCTTGTCCTAAAATTAATAAAGGTTTGGCATTGTTACTGCCCCATTGTGATTATGTGGACCTGTTTGAATTCGTCCCTTCCACGAGACTCACCAAACGCTGTCATTACTACGCACCAGAAGAAGATTTGGGTTGCACTTTGGGCCAGTGGCATCCTCTAGCTGCTGAAAAGCTGTTCGCTCTCAAGCTGAACATAGCCAGCGATCAAAACGTATTCCAGCAAGGATTTATTCGTATTCCAGGCATCCCTAACCTTCGCTGTGCATAGTCAAACCAAAATGTTTCCCTTCCCAAAATGCGTACAAAATAAAAGCTGCGTAATATTCAACGCGCAAACGTAACAAACCCCGCAGATTACATATCTGGACGTCTCATTAACAAGGCTGACAGCATAACTGAAATTTGCTCCTGGGTAGGACAATTGATTACCAGTTGCTCTTCTTCATTATGATGCGTGAAAACTAACTCGTGCAGCTGTATAAACACATTCACCACCAAATTCTGTTCAGTTAACAAAAAAAAACGTTTATCAATTAATTAGAAACAAGACGTAAATCCGAAACCTAAAATGTGAAGAATTATACTTAAAACACGTTTACCTTGACTGGTCGAAAAAGGATGAACTCCGTTTCGCGGTTGGCTAAATAGAGCTGCATGCTCTTCTGCACGACTGGTAGTTTACTTCGTATCAAATGTTGCGTTTCCGATACAACTTGGCCAACAGTTTCTGCTTTTGCAAAAGCTTCGCTCTTTAAAAGAGCTTGTCCATCATTTGCATGCGCCTTCAGCCAGGAATCAACCTAAAGTTTTCAGATAATATCGACTACTTAGGAATAAGATATATCATAGTTTTACTTTATCTAAGAGAACGCGTAAAGGAGCAGTTAAAAACTCTCCACAATGCTGGATAAATGCTTCACAAGTGACTTTAAGCTGTCGATCAGCTAAACGTCTCGAGTCTGTCAAGTGCTGACGTACTTGGGGCGTCCCTTCCAGCAGGAATTCCAGTAAGGCATTGCTGGCCGAAAGCGAAAATAGCCGGTTACGATGCTGGATTAATCCCATCGCTAAAAAATTTGAAAATAACACACTAAAAAGTTACGGTTAACTTAAAACTCGAGTAACTTGAAAATTGTGCACTATACTAAGACTTTTACCTGCAGTTTTAACTGAACTAAAATCTAAACTCATTTCCTTTACCGTGAAATCGACCTGGAAAGGTGCGATCTGTTCACGGAGGATGAGTAAGTGCTTTATATGAAAAAGCTGGCCATCCAGAGGAGTTTTGTTGTGACTAATAGTTTGGGCAGCTTGGGAAATTGCTGTACAAGCTGCAGCCAGCACTTCTTGGGAAAGACCTTGGAAGGTAGCTCGGTCCACACATCGGTACAGTTTTGATAAGCACAGCAGGGCTCTCCGTAAGGGAGGGTACCACATTCCGTGCAAATCGGCAGGGGAATCTATAAAGTATGGGACTTTAATTTGTGTCCTATAATACCGAAAAGTGAGCTATTTTCGCTTACTCCCAGTGTGAGAACGGACATCTTGGGAGGTAATGGATACCATGGACGCTCTGGAATCGCTCCTGCCTTCAGGAGATTGTTGTTGAAGCGTTTCCGCAATGGTTTCCATCATTTGCAGCTTTTCGGGGTACGCCAGATCGCCAGGAGCAGCTTTATAGCCCAATATATCGCTACCGATATAGACATGGGCTCTGTATACAAGTCTTTCTTGGGCGTCGGCTAATAAAGTAGCCATTAAGCGTTGGAACGCTTGTAGATTGCCTTTTTGCAAGTCTGCGGCACTGGGAGCGTGTTCATCCAACATTTCCACGCGTAAAATGGTGCACAGTTCTGCTAACGTTTCCATATGGTTCATGTGAATGATAGATGGCCTTAAATTATCGTACATAACGCTGCAAAGCCCATCTAAAAACTCCCTAAAAATCAGTTTAGTCTTTCAGTTTTGAAAATAAGAAGTACCGTAAAAGACCTTACTCAAATTTGGATGAAGCTTGGTCAAAGAATTGGTTGTAAAGCTGAGCCTCGTCTTGGCAAACGTGTAGTAGGAAAGCACACGAGGCTCTAACTAGCGCACAATTATCCCTGAGATATGCCGCAGATAGATCTTTCAAAGATGCTGCTAAGCTTGGCTTCAGTAGTGCATTTCTTTGGACAAAATAAACGCCCAAACAATCACTCCATACCTGATCGTACCTGTAATAAATAACTAGCCTTAGTATAAGGTTTAAATGAACAAGAAATCTTGTTATTAGGAATAATGGCTTTACTCCGGTCCTTCCGATAGTCGACTTTCAACAGCTTCCATTAAAATGCGCATTTTGGCAGCATGGGCCCTGAATTTGCCATACAATAAGGTGTAGGCGTGGCTTTCAGGTACTGGGGCTTTATTCCCGCCTGGTAATTGACTTGTCAACAAAAGAGCATCTGCCTGCCCACTTTTGGCTTGCAAAGTACTGGACTCGAGGGCCTGTACCACCCAGGATTTTATCAAGGATAGACATTTGTTGCGCAAAACTCTCAATTTGGTGGCGTGCAACGTAGCTTCTTTGTATTGTAGCTAAATGTCCAATAAATGAGCGCTAAAATACGATTGTATGGGTTTAGTCCTTACGTGGGAGTCCATGTAGGTGATGCATTCATCCAAGCGAGACAACAGTTCAAGGAAGTGGTCGCTATGGACGGAAAGAGTGGGAGAATCGATTAATGGTCCTAAACGGTCCACTTCCATGAAATACATAAGTCGATTTTCTATATCGTCAGCCAAAGCAGCTAGTTTGGTCTATAGGAATACAAACAAAGTAGGATCAATCAAGAAACAGGGTGTAAGTTGTACCTGGTCTGCAAGCATTTGCTCACAGGCTTCGTGTAGAGAATTGGTCTTATGGGAGACCAAACCATACTGTTCTTTCAACTTACCGAGGTGCGACAATGTTTCTGCAACCTAAATTCGTTTAATATTTAAACTAACCCTTATAAATAACCTTGAAAGAATCCTGTAAATATTACTTGTTCCAGCAAGCCTTTGCACTCATTTTGATTTTGCTGAAGTTGTTGAGCATACTGAACATAGGGAGCGTCTTCTTGCTGTAAAACTTCCGATTCTAGCTCAGAATACCACTGCAAAAACTAAATAACAAAACAAAAACAAATTATCAAAACTTTTCACGTGTTATTTTTCATCGAATTTACTTGTTGGGTTGACTCGATCTTCTGTTTCCTTGATTTTAGGTCTTCTACCAACCTTGTTATGACATCAGTAGTCTCACCCGATGTTTCTTCAACGCAAACACTTTCAAATAGGCTCGAACCCACTCCCAAGGGAAGCTAGAAAGAATAATCTTTGTACAGAAACGGATGGAATTTAAATAATATAAAACATACGCCGGCCGGTACTGGACGTTCACGACACACTAAAGATAATTCCAGGACGGAATTTTGCTGGTTGGCATCTAGATCGGCTAATGGTACGTCTAAATTCTCCCACTTTTCCAAGTTTTTTAGCGCTTGGCGCTTGTTTACCTCCCCCATCCTTTAGATGACGTTGACCGAGAATTTCTCTGGTTGTGCGCGCCAATATCATATATCGGACGTTATTGAAACTAGATGAGCCCTGCGGTGCGTGCGTAGTAAAGGAGGGCGCCAGTACGAAAAAGGGAAGAATATTACCTTTCTTTCGTACGTATTTTTATATTTCCAAAATTGAAATTATGCTCCGTGATATGCTATTTCGAACAGGTATCCATGGTCTAACGTAGATTTGCTTGAGCAATGGGTATGGAAAAAGGTTGTAGGGTATCCGAACTCGAAATGAAGTTAAAGGATTTGTTCAGCGCATTTTTATCCAACTGAACTTATTCATCGTAATAATAAAGCAACATTTCTCAGCTGTGCCAAAACCTGCAAGTGCTGGTATGGGAATAAAAACTTGTGCTTGTAGTTCAAATCTATCTTTAGCTTGCTCCGTATAGCATTCGGTATGGTAAAGCAATAGTAAAACGGATAATTTCTACTTCCTATGTTTTTCATAGATAATATTTTGAAGCGAAGAATACATTAAGAAAGCAACAACGATAACAATTTTCTTTTTAGGGTCCTGTCAAGTAAACAGGCGTGTATTTGCTTTACTCCTTGGCGCACATGGAAGGCATTGACTATCGAAGAGAAGGGTTTTTGGTGAACATTTTGGGCTGGAAATAAGGACGAAAGAATACAGGCGGGTAGTGCGGAAAGAAACCTTTTTATTCTATTTTATTTAGTTTTTGAGAATTGCGGAATATATATGTTCATATATCAAGCCACAACGAAATCTTTTGTGAAAATTAGATCCTAAAACGAAAACCCAGACAAGGAAGAAAAATAGGGGAAAATAGCAGAGATGACTCTATTTCTTGCACGTTTGGAAGTGTGTTTCCGTTTCCAAAGTTACTAAAGAAATTGGGGTACAACCTTTTGTTCCTGTAGATTCTTCAGGACCATTGCAAGACAAACCTAAATGTATTGAAGTTTTATGGGGATTGTGGAGCAAATAAAATAAAAAATAATTGACGGGATATTTTGCTATGAGTTTGCAGGAAAGTTTAACTTTCAGTTGGGTACATGTTTGGTTCACGTGAAAACTAAAAAAAGAAACCCAGCTCTTAATTCTTGTGAATCTTATTCAACTAGGAAAAGCCTTCGCCATTTAATTTCTGTCTGTGAGTCAAAGTGGCAAAAAATACATCACTTCTGTTTCTCTTTAAAATTGACTCTAAGAAAAAAAACGCACCGACCGCTTCCAATTTGCCTACGTTTACATAGCACTTAGCGTTTTTGTGTTTCTGCAAGTCTGGAAATATGTTTTTTGCCGTATCCAAAATCCACAATCAGAATTCACAAAAGATATATACAAAAGGAGCACAATGGCCTCATCACAGTAGCTAATTTCCCTCTTATATATTTTGTCGCCCTCATTCGAAAATTGCCGCCACAATTCCTTCCGTTGACGGAATTAGATTGCCTGAAATCCACGCTCTTGGTCCAGCACCCTGTCACGTGTCGTCTTATTCTTTGTTTTAACTCCTCGGTGACACAAAAACCAAATCATAATAATAAAGAAAGAGAAAACAATATATCAAGAATAAACACACTTGACTTAGCTACTCCCCATTAGTTCATAGATTCTGTAGTCTTAACGTTCTGGTAGCACTACTGTTCGAAAATTCCCATTGGCTATCACGGTTATTTTTCTAGTCTGTCAAAACTTTCATGTTTTCCTTTCTTTTCTTCAATTTCTGGAAAAAGAGACTCAAAAACAAACTGGCCTGTTTGTGCAATACACTTAACACATGTCATTCTTTGTCCACGCCTCGAAGTGATATGGAAGCAAGAAAACCACGCCCAGGCCAGCAAAAACACACACACACACGTCCATGTGCATGTTTGCCTCCCATTCAAGTCTTGCCAAGGAGTTCGTGTAAATGAAACAATAACTCTTCTGTTAAGGCTCAAACATTCTTTTCCTGTTGGTTATTTTTCTCGTTCTTTCCCTCAGTTATTTGTTGAAGAAGGCGGTCCTTGTGGTGGTGGGGCTGGGCTACTTTGTTGGGAGTAATGCTGATCTTCTATTTCGGTGGAGAGTTCGGCCAGTACTTCTTGAGGAGCTGCTGCTTTGAGAATGGAGTTTTCTGACTCCAAAACTGAAATCCGATCTAAAAGTTCTGCGATCCGTTCCTTGAGAACTTCTACTTCTTCTCGGACGGCGTACATCAAATGACTCTTGACCAGATCCTATAAAAACAAACAAGAAAATAAGTACTTAGCCCTTGAAAGTTCTTATATTTAAAATTGATAAAAGAGGACGTTAGAAAATTAGAATGTCACACTCAAAGATAAAATCAAGGAGATTAAGAAAAATGTACTTACCATGGCTTGCTCGATTTTGTTATCAATCGCTACAGTGCTTCCCGCGGTGCTAAAAAGATAAGAAAAAGAAAATCATAAGCCTTTTTAAATCAAGTTTCTTTTTTTGTCGTCGAGAACCTCAACTCCCATAATAACTTTACGTTACTAAAAGAAAAGTGGCGTTGAAGGCCATAAATATACATATTCTGACCTATTTTTCAATTGCCTCTCATTTTTTCGACTTCGCGCGTATCCTTAGCTTATAACAACGCTTGGCTGGCCTTATATATAACTCCAGCACAACAGTCGCCCTTATTCCTAGCTGCTACAGAGAGAAATAACCAAACGAATCTCCTTATCAACGTCAATTACCTCAAATGCACCCCCACCACCCAAAAAAATATATATATTTGAATGAATTTAGCAAACAAAACCCGGCATTGACCATTTATATGACGTTTCTCACGTCAAACCTCGCAAAAACGTAAACAAAAAGAGGTTTGAAAATTCATTCACATACACAATATTAGCTTCATGCGAGACATGTTAAATAACTGTCACAGACCTACTGCATGTTCTGTTTCCCTTAATTTCCCCAAACTAATTATGTCGTATTTATTCTACACACAGCCTTTTTGGGATTTCTTTGAATATTCATTGTAGGCTCTATAGTCTTCATAGAAACCACCTGGTGTGACGCTCCAGGCCAAATAAATTAATGTAAAATGACGTCATGGTCATACAAAAGCATATAAAAAGAAACTTGGAAAGGAGGCACTCTCTCTTTTTTGAGTTCCATTGTTCAGGATATTTGGCATTACAGTTTACCGGGCGGCAAGCGGGATACTGCGACTGGCGGTTCGTGGAACCACGACCTGAAGCTGGGTTCGTAAAACCGATAGATTCCCCACCCCTTGGGTAGGACTTCGAATTGCCGCAAGTTTTTGAGCGGGAGAATGCTTCTCTAGGGCTAATTCCCCGCTTGTATCCCAGTCCCGTTCGTGTGGAGCCATGTTTCGACGGAAAATAATTTTTTGTTAAGGAGAAACGCACAATCTGTTTCACTTCAACCCTCCTTCCAAGCGCAGCACAACGGCAAAATTCAACTGACGACGACCTTCTTCACGACTTGGACTTTATATAAACTTCGTTAAAAAAAAACACGGCTACGCAAGGCCAAAGAGGAATGGCTCTACGGAAATGGAGGTTTAAGCGAGATAAAACTATGGGAAGATGTGCCAAGTCCAAAATTAAATCGCTCGGAAGCAGGGCGGGAGTTGGTCATGGCTGGGGAAGTGGGCGGGTCCAAGTCTAAGCCCAGTACTAACCTTGAGTGTTGTTTGACAGATAGGCTTTCATTGAAACCAAGGCCACGCCCTTGACCGAAATCAGGAAGTGAAACTCTTTAACTACCTACAAATTCTCCCCCTAATTAACAAACTGCATCGCTAACTAATTACGCAACATCAAGGAATTACGCCGATGACCCATTCATTTGTTCATATAATCCCCGAGCTTAGAATTAGTGCTATAATAGTTCTACCATGTATAAATGGAGTAACGTTCATAATTTTTCTGTTAGCACAAACATTAATTTTCATGGATATTAATAGAAGCGGAGACGATATCTGCACGACAGTACGGTGTAACTAATCAATTCCACCTTTTTAC
Organism: Lepidurus arcticus; assembly: GCA_003724045.1. Lineage (NCBI taxonomy): Eukaryota > Metazoa > Arthropoda > Branchiopoda > Notostraca > Triopsidae > Lepidurus > Lepidurus arcticus. The sequence goes on along the minus strand of RJJA01000474.1, from coordinate 19,706 downwards.
TTGTCAACAACTTTTACGACTTTCCGCAATACCTGCGGCGTAATCCTGAACTCCGCCAATGCCCTTCTACAATGTTACATTTCCTAACAATGTTGTATACTACGAACTAATGAGCGGCACTACTAACCAGCGAGCCCTTTACCAAACAGAAAACAGATTTAAAAAATGGATTTTTCCAGCCAAAATCTGTTGAAACTAGTTTGTGGTGGCCCTGAAGCCCCTCCTCTTCGCATCTTCACGCCTAAAAAACAGTCACTAATTTCTCTCCATGTCCAAAAACGTTGCTGCGCACGTTTGGAGTCTGAGTAATACACAAACAACAATAATTAAAAAACAAAAAATAAAGAAAACCCACTCGACGTTCACGAGGTAGCTGACCTTCGCCCCCTGATATTTTAAAATATATTTCGAAGTCAGTCCCCTCCGTATGGTCCAAATTCTCTTTTTATCTTATCACGGATAAACCCAATGCTCGAAAAATATTTTCTTTTTCCTTTACCCCCCGTACTTTTTTGTTATTAACCTAGTTTTCGTAGATAAAAGCTCTCAATTGAAGAAGAACTTTAAACTCGGACTATGAACCCAATAGCCTACCTCCCCTGTTTCCACATGGTAACACGCTTGCGACATTGATTTTTCGAACACCTTACGCAACACCCTTTCCCCCTTTAAAAAAAATACGCGTTTTAGCTCCTCCCCCCGAAATCGCACCACGCTTGTCCTTGGCCCCATTTCCTCATCGCAAACCCGCAACCCTACAGTTATTTGCACCTCTTTTTTAAGTACCTTGCCTTCCAAAAGGACGACAATAGCTCCCCCTCTCCGCAAAAGGAGGGCGTGGCCACGATTCGGTTTAATTTCCCTCCTCCGCTGTGGTGGGAGGAGTGGGACTGGGAAGTAAGACCGGTTCTTCCAACCGCACAAAAAACAGCTGTTCCCCCCTCTCGCTCCTTTTGATTTCCCTTGCTTTCGTATTACGAAAAGGTTCCCTACCAGCAACAGCGTCACTAAAACGCGCGAGTAGGAAGAAACCAGATAGTACTAGATTCTGTCAGTCCACACGTTAGTTTCCACATAAAATAACACCATGAACGAAATGTTTTCCAGATATAAAAAGCTTTCGAAGAAAAGCTGCCTGTCGCAGATCTATTTTTTGGACAAATTTATATTTGTATATAATTTGACGATGGATGTTTTTTATGGTTTACTGGCAATTAATTTGCTATAAATAAATATATATTTTTTCTTTTGTGCACATAAAATGTAAAATAAAAAGCTAAGGATATTTTTGTTTACCCCGCGACATTCATCACGGATTCATTTTTTGGACACACAATGTAGATTATTTTTATTGTTTTACTGGAAATTTAATTCGCTATAAATAAAAACATTTTGTTTACCCCGCGACATAATCCTTGATGAAATCGTGCAAATCGTTCATTTGGACAAACGATTGTCCCTGCATTTGAGGTGAGTCTGCGTCCCCGGAGGAAGACGACGAAGACGAGGAATCCACTCGCAAACGGGTCACGTCACCGTGCAAATATTGCGTTGTGGGTGCCATAGCAAACATGGTGCAGACTACAGGCATTCTTTTGTGACCCGCCTTTTGTTCAGTTCAGTTGAGGTCAGCTGTAAAAAAATACGCCTACTCGGACAACTACTCTTCTCGTGTCCAAGAATCGCTTTCTTGTAAGTTTAAGCAACTTTCACAGAAAAAGAACACGAGTTCTAGTGAACCAAGAGGTCAAACTGCGCAAAAGGGGCGGCGCTTAGTTCCAACAGCGGTTGCTGCTGCTGCTGGTCGTATTGATTCCGTTCCCTGGGACCTCCACAACAAAGGAAATCAGGTCGAAACGCTGTATAGTTCTCTCAACGAATTCACTTCTGCAACAACTGAGTAATGTTTTGCGATAAAAATCCGCGACAATTTTTCTGTTTATACTCCAAGGTAGACGAAAACCAAATAGAGGAGCAAAGCTGTCCACGGAGCCACAATCCAAGCCCACACTAACATTATTTTGTTGATCGCCCACTCAATAGTGCAGATGTCTTGGTTTTAAAAGCTCGTAAGTTAGGAAATGTAGAAACTTGACAGAAAAGTCTGAATGCCGCGTACAAAACGTTGTGGTAGCTACTCTTGCTACGAAAGTCAGAAACACTCTGTCGGAGAAACCCGAGCTCCCCACGCTCCTGTAGATCCCGAAGAGAACAGAGTGGGCGTTGCTTAGGATCGCCTCAGCCTGGAGAGCAGGTTCGTATTGGAAACGACTTTCGGTTTCAAGCTCCCGAAGCTTCTAACTTTTACCGATGGTGGAACTTTTCCAACTAAAACTCTACCCTCACTTGTTTTGCTATTACGCCAAATAGCTTAACATGGAGCAAAATGCAAAATTCAAATCAAACGTCTCGCTTTTCCATCTATATCAAATCTTACACATCTTCAAAAATTAGCGTAGATAAGCGTTGAAATTTCCGTTGCGTAGATAAGCGTGTGAAACAAGGGAGAAACCTAGTTACTGGCCTGGGTAGCCCTCAGAATTCCTCGCCTATTTTTTTTCACCGCATCCTGCCGCTGAAGCAAGCCGGAGTAAGCTTATAAGTCCCGGCCAATGTCTTCCCGTCATCTAAATCTACCCTCCGTGAAGACTTTGCCCAAGCCGGTGTAAGCCTATGAATCCCGGCCACATGCTCGCCTTCTCCTCGATGACCTTTCCACCCCCTTGTTTAAACTGGCAAGCCGGAGTAACCCTACAAGATCAAGCCAAACACCCCTTGTTTTCCTGGGTTAAATTAGCAGTAATTACAAACAGTGATTAAGGACGTCATAAGTGCAAAGAGCAGAATATACTCGATCATTGGGAGGTAAACGAACTGTTAGATTCGCACTAAAAAAATTTTTTCCGGATAAGCATCAAACGAGTTCAAAGGTTGCAAATTACTTGCCAATGAGTAACAAATTGTTTTACCGCGTTGCGTCATTGTTCAAACAGAAATACACCAACCAAAGCACGTAAGCTCCTGATATTTCTTCCGTAGCGATAAGATAAGTTTCCTCAAAATCCCAAGATCGAACAATTTGTAACCTTGACTCGTGCTAGAAAAAAAGCAAACAAAAACGCTTCTGTTCGTTGTCATTTTCTACTACAGATATACCCGGAAAACCCGTCAGAAAATGACCGTTTACAACAATCAATATCAACCTGTGAAAAACATTGATTTTTGCAAGTTTTGTCCTTGGAGCACGAACTTTCGGTTCCAGCTTATGGCCCGTGTCATGTACACCTACCTGTCCTTCACCAATTCTTCACGAAAGTCATGAATGAATTGCACCAATGACCCCAAAAACCCCAACAATCTCCTCCCCCTATCACGCAAACCCATCTCGGCTGTCATGTCTTGACAATCGCTGACCATGGCAACCTAAAGAAAAACCTTCTCTTCCAATTCATTCCTTTCATAACCTCACTTTGCCGCCAGTCATTACCGAGTATGCAAACGAGTGTAATTAACTCGTGTCAGCATATTTTTTTTACATTCCCTTTTTTTATGCCGTCTAAAAGTGCCTTTCGGCTACTTCGTTGGTGAGATATATAGGTCACCTAGACTTTGCCAGCTGGTTCAGTCTAGTTACAGCGGACATTTTGAGTCGCAATTGTTGCGGTACACGGAAATCACACAGCATATTCAAAATTTCCTGTCCTTCCTTTTTATTTTGTAGCGTCTAAATCCTGGCAGTTTGTGTGGAAATCTTAAACTTGTGTCATAAAAGACCATTTTGCAAGGCAAGTTCTGCTTAAACATACCTCTTTTTTGGGAGATACGAACGCCAAAACAATTGGAAAGCAGAAGCGTTTTTGTACAAGCAGCGTGACTAAAATTAACCATTTCCTGCCCCCGGGAGGTTTACAGTTGCCGTCCATGCAAAGTTGCACGTACGAATCCACGTAAAGCTTGCAAAAATTAACTTTGAAACCCTGTTATACATTCTCTTCATGTACCTTGTCCAAGCAATCAACGAAATCCGGACAAGATATAAAAAGCTCAACTTTGTTTCTTCATTCTTTTTGGGAAATCCTGGTCGGGAAACACTGGGTGCCGAGCAGTCTGGCAAAACCGGGACACACATATTTTCCATACCAAATTAGATTTCCTCCCCATTAAAACTTATCAAGTCTTGTACGACACGACGTCACACCTTATAGGAACCCTTGACGTCATCAAAATCTGCCATTTGGCATAACGGAAACGTGGGTAAAATGATCTCAACTTCCTTTAGGTAGTGACGCCATTACTTTTACCCGCAACGTAAATTTCCGGATGTTATCATTTTAAATGTCATACGCTGGTGTTGATGGTCGTATGGATGAATCATGCATTCTATTCTAAAGTGCTTTTTACGTCAAAAAGAAAAAAACCGAAATCGCACGATTTGGGTTTCTGTAACGTCATGAACCCGCCTTAGAGTAGGAACTGAAGAGGTGTTAATCTAGACATTACGTCAGTAATATCCCACCAACAAAAAGTGAAAAACGGGCGTTGAAAGTTACCTAAGAAAACTATGAAATTAGAACTTGTAGACAGTTTCTAGAATCCTTTCGCCGTATTGCCTGCGCAGTGGCAGACAAGGTGCCGCCTTGTGTGTTCTTATTTTTGTTTTAATATGGCGGTTGCATCATGCGTAGAAATAGCGATAAGCACAAGAAAACGCCCCGAGTGCTCCAGATGGGACTATTTTTCTTTTCTTTTAGTGTTGTTCAAAACCCACTTAGCAACAGCTTGAAAGAAAGACAGAAGAAAGTCAAAGGGAGGCGGAGCTTGGGCTTCTCGTGTGATCCGCCACCTGCACATGTGACTTTGCCAGCAACAGAGGGGAGGGCCACCCGCTTCGAAAACGCCTGTAAGACAAACTCGTATGACCTACTTCCTTATCCATGTACTAAACCCTTTTAGACTCGTAAGGTGTCGTAAAAAGTTTCCTTGGCTTCGTCTTTCGTACTTCACGACCCTTTTTTCCTTGAAAAATCATCGCATCACCGATCCTAGACATCACGACTGCCCAGTGCTACTTATTTATAAGCAAACCGACCAGGAAAGTCTCACTGAAGAACATCAGAGGCATGGACTTTTACCGCCCAAACAGACAAAAACAAATACGGCATTGAACTGCAACGCCATCTCAACGACAGACAATGCAGCTGATGCTGTTAGACTTCATGGCGGGCAAGGTAGGGGGAGGTCTCGACTTTGGCTCGCTATTTGAATGCCAAGCCGTTAGGATGCACCTGAAAGACGGCAACTAGTAGCGCGTTCCACTGGCTGTAGTGGTGCAATATTTTGGGCATTCAGTGTGTACACAGTTTAGAAGGATATACATATTTGACACACTGAGTGCCAAAAATACTGCATCAATGCGGCCAGTGGAACGCGCTATAGGAAACAGACACTGGGAGGCTGCCAAGGGAATTGCGATTCTTAAAATTGTCGCCAAGTGACGGTATGTACCCCAAAGAATCGATTACAAGGCTTGCAGTGAAGGGAGTAGAATGACAATAATACCTCTATATAACAAACTCAACAATGGACACTATCTAAGTTGTTTAATAAAAGATGGTCTCGCTCAACCACGTGGGAATCACTCCACTTTCGAAGCGAAATTCAAAATTCATACCTTTGTTTTTCAAACACTATATAACAAGAAAAAAATAGTGAACTATTGTTATGTTCTATCATTGATAAAATATGATAAAGTCTTAAAACTAAACCCTTGCGTAACTTGGCTCACCAAGTTTCATTCCTGATTCCAGTCAATACCTAAACAATGTCACAGCACTTTCTAGCGGTCATATTATAATTCAGTATGGGAAGAAACCACAACATATAATAACAAATCATAACATTTAAAGTTCAAACCAGATAAGATAATGTCGAACATATATCTTCTCGAGTTGTTGGTGCTGAAAGTCTCGATTTGAACCAAGGACACAAGTAGTATCGATTTAACGCCACGTGACCGCGTTCATTGATTTTTGTCTACCGTGCCAGACTTTGACATCGTTTGTCAAGCACGAAAAATAAATAGAAAAAAATAAGCGTACCTAACTCTCGAAAGGGCATGTAACAGCAAGACACGATTTAGAAAAAGAAAGTGCAAACTCACCTATTTGGGTCGTCGCCGCTAGTAGAGGTTCCTTCGTCGCCCATAATGTTGGCCGGTAGTAAGGAAGCAAAGTGAGCGTGTGCAGCAGTGGGCGGTCCTGCCGTGTTAGTACTTGTGACGGAAGAAGTCGAGGTGGAAGTACCAGATCCAAGCAACAAGGGTTGAGTCTGGGGCGCTGGTGCGGTGGCAACGGGTAACACGATTTTGGGTGTAGTCGCGGCGCCCGCTTCGGGGTTAGCGTTAGCGGCGGGTTGACCCGTTACTAGGGAAACCGTCGCTTGGGGGGCAGTCGGGGCCGGCCCCACAAATTGTGCCTGCACCGGGGTACTGGCAACTGCGGTGGCGTAACTGGGGGCCGCATTCGGGGGCGGGACGTAAGGCTGTTGCGCAGTTGGTTGCGGTGCATTATATACTTGCGTATTCGGCTGCGCATAGGTGGATCCAGCGCTGGGATTCGGTGGTACACTCTGGTACTGTTGAGCTACTGATGGGCCTGCATAGCTTGCTGGGACCGTAGGCGGGGCCCCGTAAGCCGCAAACGTAGCAGGGCTGCTCTGCGCCGGTGCAAATGCCGTTTGAGCAGGATACGGCTGCTGGGGTTGCTGGTAGGTCGGTGCAGAAGCAGGTTGAGGCTGTACACCCGGTGCTGGAGCCACAGCAGCAGCTGCTGGATTGACGAAATGCTGCTGCGCAGGGCTGGGGTACATCCCCTGTGCTTGCGCAGCAGGTTGGGAGACCGGCCCTTTCGCATAATGCGTCTGAGTGGGTAATGTTGTTCCGCCCGCCGGATAGATCGCGTTCGGTGGCTGGTTCGACACGACCGGCTGTTGAAGGACCAGCGCCGGGTAATTTGGCGGTATTTGACTGTTAGGCGCCGGCGTGTAGACGGTCTGAATGTAGGTCCCCGTGTTACTAACAGGATAGTTAGCTGTGGGCAGGCCTACTGGTCGTGGTACAGCCATCGTAGGATTGGGTACTTGCTGCTGAGGTGGTACAGGGTATGTAGGCGGGGCTGCTTGAGAGGCATAATTCGGAGGTTCAGGATTCGGATAGTGAACCAACGGTGTGGAAGTCGGATTGGGCAAGAAATTCGGCTGTAACATAGGTTGGGGCACTACGATGCTATTAGGAACGGTCGCGAGAGGCGGAACAGTCATTTGCTGCTGTGGCAAAAGCTGTTGGGGGACAACGCCAGGTAAGATTTGTTCCTCTACGGCGTGTCCTAACGGATGTTCGGCGATGAGGTTCTCTCCTGGGACGTAATGCACCGAACTAGCGTTGCTCGAGTTGTTGGAGGCCGACTCATCCCTGGAGAGACTCGTCTGCATAGACGGATGATCGAGGAAATCCATGCAGAGCCATCGGCCTCGCTTAAAGGGTTCCTGGCTTTCGATTTTAACGACTTTGAATCGCGTTTGCCATTGTTGTTGGTCTTTCTCGGCTTCAGAAAAGGTAGCTTTGGAGCCTTCATTGTTGGCGTTGGAAGAAGGAGACGACGAAGAAGGAGTTATAGGAGGAGCCAAGGCACTAGGGGAAACAGAGCTCAAAGTCCTGGCGATTTGCTGCTGGAGTTGATAGTCACTCGCGGCAAACACCGAGTCTGAATCGTTCAAATTAGCTACTGGAGTCACTTGGATGAAGGGCGTGATTCCGGACCCTTCTTCGGACTTGGAATAAGCGTCTTCGGAACAACTCGCACTGGGAGTTTCCGCACATTTGCTGGAATTATTATCGCCCATGTCTGAGCCGTCTTCTGCATGGGAATCATCCATATCGTCAGCGGAATCATCGGCGCCATCATTGCTCGCGTGAGAGCTAACAACGCTAGTGATCTGGAAAGAAGTAGACTTTTTACGTGTACTAATTTGACTTTCGTTTAAGCTTGTATTTGTAGTGGTAGATGTTGGAAGCTGGAAGTTGCTTGGGGTTGTTGTGGTCATTGCAGTGGGACGCAGGATAAAGGAGGACGGCAAAGCGGCCTCGCTACTTATACGAAGTGTTTCACTGGTGGTTCGTGCAGCAATACTGTCAACAGCGAGTGACAATTTGTTGCTGTTTGTTGTGTTGGTTGCATGATACGAAGAGGACTCCGCCATATTGTTGGCAGGAGGGGGAGGAGGGAGGGGGCTACAGGCCTACTTCTTCTTGGAGGAGTTGGCCTTGGCCTTTGCACCACTTTTCCACCACCCACCGAACGCTGGGACGATTTGGCAAGATGAATACTTAATTGTCCATCATCCATGCCTTTGAATTCACGCTTTTAGGGATCCCAAACGAGATCCCTAGCAGGAAAAAATACACATAAATGAGCACAATCCCAGTGACACATCCCGAATTCCGACATTACTTACCTATCGATTTGCACTATCGATCAACAAAGTATCACACTCATGAAACTACAATCGAAGGTAAGACTAGGCGCCAAATACAAAACATGTCAAGTCACATGTGTAATCGAAACCGACAAGCCGACTTCCAACAATCGTCCGTTATAGAATATCAATTTCTCTTACTCTGGTTGGCAAATTCAAATCCCTTCGAAGACCATATCACCCTTATTGTATATCATTAAAGTATTTAACAGAAAACGCAACGTTGAAGGCAAACATAAAGTATGTAATCTCATTTATGGCGAGAATGTTAAATTCATTGCGTCAGGTTCGGGTGTTACGTGTTCTGGAAGCAGGAAATTGCACTGGTTCACCGAATCGTCCTCTGTCTATTAAACCATACGTTAAAAACCACTCATTTAGCTAAACTTACGAGGACTTACCTGGGCTGGCTTATCTTGTCTTGATCGCAACTGAAGTATTTCCCGTAACAAAGCTTTAGCTTCATCTCTCGTCTGAAACAAATTGTAGATCACAAAACTATCGCTAGATCTATTACAGAAATATACTTCTTTGAAATTAACGCATTTCTGGGCAAAGTTGAAAGCTTCGTCCAGCATGGGACCCTTCTGAAGATAAAAGCTGGCTAAATAGAGGTATGCCTGAGCGTGATCAATGCCTTCTTCTATCTGCGAATCGGCAGTTTCATGCAGAAAATCCATGTAAGCTGCTGCTGCCAATCCTGTCTCTTTCAAACGATCATAAAGCCGTGCTAATCGCAACAACGCAATTCCTTCGACATCACCCACGCTATGAGCTTTCATGTAACATTTCTTGGCGTCATGGGGACGATCTAATTTGTCATAGGCATCTCCAAGAGCCAAGAGCATCCTCGAATCAAACGGTCGCAGTGTTTGCGCGTTCCGATAGTAATAAACGCAATAAAAAGGCATTTTCAGAATCTCGTAAGTTTGACCCAAGCCATACCACGCCCTGTAGTCCCGCTGATTGATTTCTAAAATGAACCAAATCAAATAAAAACAAAAAATAGGCAAAAATAAGGTAAAGCACCAATGGCTTGTCTATAGCTTTGAATAGCTGCGTTCGTGTTCTTCAATTCAAGATATTCATGTCCCATAAGCGTCCAAACCAGGTAATTGGATGGACAAAGCTTCAACGCCCTTTGAAAGTACACTAAAGCCTTTTCATGTTGCCCTCGCAGACTATAATAGTTTCCTGTCATAGAAACATAAATACAACATTGTTGCTGACTGAAATTTACCAATAATACAGCAGGTTTCGGCTCTATACGGATCCACTTCAGTGAAGTGGTGCGCTAAATGGGCCAAATCAACTCTCAGTTCCTTTACATAAAGGATATTGGAATAAATATCCATATCGTCCAATCGCATGGGATCTTCTTCGCGAACTGTGGCAAATAAAGTCCTAGCTTGATCTGCGTCTGTACAAAACAAATTAATTGAAAAGTGCTAGAATAAATAAGATCGACACATGGTGAGGGATTTCCTTACCCGTCAAGTTGTTGAAAGCAACGGCCATTTGGGCTTTGATATACGTGCTTGGCTGGAAACATGAATCACGTAATTCATCATAGATGGACAAAGCTGCCTCATTTAACTGCAGTTCGGTGTTGTAGAAAGCCAGAAAAAAATTTTGGATCCAGTGTGAAGGTAAATCAAGCGTTTCCAGCTACGAACATGATAAGAAAAATTTACCAATTTATTAGCCTTGGGGTATTATTGGTTTATAAACTTAAGCCAATATTACCACTTCTTTGTTGGGAACCAATTCGGCCAACTCTAACCATGCTCCCCAATGCAAAGGCTCCATTCGTATTGATTCTGCTAAAGTTTCGAGAGCTTGGGGCAGTCCTAACTTGCGCAAAACGACGCCATATAAATACATATTAAAGCCATCTAAGCCACTTTCTTCCTTAACTTTAGCTAATTCGGTTTGCAGAAATCTGAGATGGACTGCTTTACTCGTATCCTGCACAGCTATATAACACCCGACCATAAAAAAAATTAAATCCAGATTAACAAGTTTTCAAGGTTTTCAAGAGCAATTTACCTGAGCTTTCTTGCATTTGCTCGACATGTTTCTTCTCACCAGACATGAAACGAGAATAAAAATGGAGAAAGCGGCCCTTGCTGCTGGTACATTTATCCGTGAAATAAGCACACCTGTAACGTGTAAGTTAACAGGTCGTGAAATTAGTAGATAAACCCTTGGCTAATTTTACCTGTCGAATTCATTGAGATCAAAAAAGCTCTTGGCTTTTATGTAAATGGCTAGGTCAGGGCCTAAGTCGAGTTCTGGTGCAAAAGGGTTCATAATAAGATCTGGTGCATTATTTGTTAACGGTTCGTTAGCGGCGGCCCAGTCCGTTACGGAACAATGCAATTCGGATAACCTGAAATTGTACCATGGTAACAATGAAAATGTATCTTATGTGAACAGACAGCTTGTACCATTTCGCACTTTGCAAAAGACCTCGGGAAGAACATGCTACATAACCTTTCATCAAATCTCGGAGAACATCCGAGCACCTAAGATTCCGAACTTCTATCCCCGCCATTTTCTGTTATTTATTGTTTCAAATTTGTTTCTCAAAGGGTTCTAGCTTTTACTAAAAAGCAAACTGCGAAACGCGAAATTCGGTCGGGTGCCAGTAAGGCTCTGTCGTCATCAAATCAGCTGTTTGGTACTATCATGTTGAAAAAACGGGTAAAGAGTCTAATCCTTACCCGTGGGATTAATTAAAGACTGCTCACATTGAACCAGTTTGTAGGCCTCCTGCCTAAAACCGAACCCGAACTTCTAGAAAGTGGAATACGTTTTTACTCTGAGCTGGAGGACACAGAAAATACCTACCTAAAAGATGGCTTCTACTTTTCTTAGCTTCGGTTTTTGGTTTTAAGTGCGAGCAGGATCGAAATCAACAAGCTTTGATTAATCCCACGGGTAATGATTCGACCACTGAAGTTTCCCTTTACCCGCTTTTTCCGACATGATAGTACACTGGAATACCCGAGCCCATACTCGGCGCCGAATAATCTGGTATTTGGGTGCCAGTTTTCGGATTCCCGTGTTGGTAGACGGGAATATTAATACATTAATAATATAAAAATACAATCATAGAGTTTCATTACTGTTCCATATATTGGTCGTTCCATTCAATATCCCAAGTTCCAAAAAGACCTTTAGGTACACATTGTTATATTGACTAATTACTGAAGGACAAGGCTCCGTCATAAAACGAGTTGAAACGAAAACAAAATTACCAGAATTAAAAAAGTCACATTCTTTCCCTATAGATTAAAACAGGGGTTCTGTTCTAGTCAGGAATAAGAATAGTTGTTCGTTTTTTATTTCAACAGCTTTTGCAAACATGGATAAATTTGACCATAACTTCGTCCAAGTTCGATGCCTGACATGTCCTTTCGAAATGTGCAAAAACCTAAGTGGGGAAAAGAAATGTTTTTTTTACTCGTAAATCCATATAATTGGACTAATTACTTCTTCTAAGTATTTTGGTATGTCCTTTTTGTTTCTAAATCTTATAAATTCCTCGGAAAGACCGCAAATTCTTGCCAAAAAGCGCCAATCCGCAGCCACTTCACGTAGGGCTTTATTTCGAACTATTCAATAGATTTATTATTAAAATGACAACAGAAATTTCAGAACTTACTTTCCAACGACAATTTTCGCGGAACATTTGTGCTCTCACTGGTTTGATTAACCTGCTGAATCCTTTTGGGGTTATTAACAGTAAGATCAGGTCTAATTTCTGACTTCTGGGCTTCACTGGTAGGTACAGGAGGTGTCAATAGGTCGTATTTTAGTTGATAAATTTCAACTAAACCTTTGGTGGTGGTCGGAGTTTGTGAGTGGGACGCGATTATTAAAAAAGGCTCGACTTGGTTAGGTGTTAAAATTTGCTTTGCTTCTAAGGTTTCGACCAAGTCAGAGACTTTCGTGAGGTGGCTCATTAGACGAGGAGATTTAAGTTGAGGGCGGAAGTAATTCTGCAAAGCTTGTAAAACGGCCGGAGTAGAGAAAACCCAAGCAGAAGTGATTTCGTTCCTCAAATTTATATAGTCACGCAACATTGCGCTTTCGAGGTTACTCATATTTCGTGTTTCAGGGGGACAAATTTCAATTTGTAATTTCAGAAGTATAAATATGAGATGCGAGTTTTTCCGAATATGGACGAAAAAGGATTGTAACCTACGTAATCACAAAAAGGTTTTTCTATTACTTTGTCTCGTTTTAAATGCCCCATACACTTTTTATGAAAGTTTATTTGAAGACTGCCTTTATGGCTATCGCGACCGTTTCTATGCTTACATCCTGCCGGGCTGAGACCGGCGCCCGAAAGTTTTCAGGCAAGTTTCGGTTCGGCTTAGCAACCGAGAGCCCATCCCCTTGGCAATGGGGCCGCAATGTTAAAATCGCATTTTACCTTTTTATTTTCGTGCTTAGTTTCCGATATTTCGATATAGTTTGTATTTTTAATATCAATATAATTTTTTATATTAATTTCCGTTTCCTACTCCACTTGCATTTTACCGATTTCGCATTATTTTTCGCATTTACAGATATCGCGTTTCACATTTTACCCGCACCCATCTCGTCCCCTCTGTGGATGCCATTCTCCCCGAAGCTGTCTCTGGGGTTTAGCGAAGAGAAAAGTAAACAAGCTTTTTTCCTTTTTACGGTTTTCTGATGAGAAAAACAGTGATTCGTTAAATTTCTTGTTGGTTATTTTCTGAAGTTTTTTTTTCAAGAATTCGAGCTGAATCTTAAAAAAGCAAGTATCGGTCAATCAATTTTGTTAAAAGCATAGCACAAAGTTTATAGTAAAAAAATAAAGAGTCGAATTGTGTTTTTCTCTCAGTTTCTGTAGTCTGTACTATTCACTACTAGTCGGACACGTTGCAGTAAGTGTAAGCGAGTGTGCTGCTTGTGGTCGAGAAGACGGTTCCATTCCATGCATACATTCTAATCACCTCATTGGTGAACGCATATTTTTTAAATCGTTGGAATACTCATTGAACTTCGTAATCTACAGAGTGGATCTGGAGCTGGGGATAAATGGAGGTGGGTTTACGAGTTGTGCGTGGCCCAGATTGGCAGTGGGCAAACCAGGATGGCGGTGAAGGTTACATGGGCACAGTAGTGGAAATCGGCAAGCCTGGATCTTCTACAAGCCCCGATAAAACAGTGGTAGTACAATGGGACATCGGGGCCCGCACAAATTACCGTATTGGTTACCAAGGCTGCTTTGATTTACAAGTTTGGGACAACGCACCCGTAGGTATACTTCACCTTTCAAATGGTTTGCTCAGTTTCATTCACTTCGTCTTCCCCTTCAGGCGTAAAACATCAAAATATCGTGTGCGACAGCTGCAAGAAACAAGGAATCGCTGGAATGCGTTGGAAGTGTCTTCGTTGTCGAGATTTTGATCTATGCACGCTCTGCTACATGGCAGACAAGCACGACTTAACTCATCCTTTCCAACGCTTCGAGACAGCTTCATCTGCTGGGTAAAACAAAAGAACAAGTTTTGCGTGCATCTTTTCTTATCAAATCCAATTAGGGTGGAAGTTAGCGAGCGAGGCAACAGCACCAAAAGCCCTTTGTGGGGCATGTTTGTAGGTTGTAAGGTTGTACGTGGTCCAGATTGGGATTGGGGCCAGCAAGATGGCGGCGAAGGGAAAATTGGCCGGATTACGGATATCCGGGGCTGGGATAATGAATCTGGTCGCTCCGTAGCGCATATTACGTGGGTGTCGGGTGCGACAAATGTGTACCGTCTAGGACATAAAGGAAAAGTGGACTTGCGAGCCATACAACCTGCCCTCGGAGGCTATTTCTACAAGGAGCATCTCCCTGTACTAGGTAAATATTAGAAAAAATCGTTCTCCTGGATGTAATAAGTTTGTTCGTTTTAAAGTACTTTCTACTTGACTTTTGGAGAGCAAAGTTCGTAAGCAAAAATCACAGATAGAAATTCATGCGTTTTATTTGGTTACAGGAGCTGGAGGAGATCCGCAGCTTCGTTGTTTACGACCTCCTGGTCCTGGGTCGCCCAAAATAACTCCCACAATCACCTTGTTTAATGTTGGCGATAAGGCACAAGTTGTGGTGGACGTCGAAACTCTAAAAGAGATGCAAGAAGGACACGGAGGCTGGAATCCACGCATGGCAGAGTATATTGGCCAGCAAGGGACTGTTCATCGAGTAACTGAACGAGGAGATATCCGAGTGCAATATGAAGGCTGCAACAATCGATGGACTTTCCATCCTCGAGCGTTAGCTAAACTCTGTGCTTTAGCCCTGGGCGACGTGGTACGCGTATCGGACGATATGGCCAAAGTACGCGAATGGCAGCATGGACATGGCGAATGGATTGACGTAATGAAAAACGTAAGTCCTTGCGAAACATAAGTCATCCTTAAACATCAGAAAACTAGGAATTAACGATTTGTTGTGATTTTGAATAGGCTTTGGGTAAAACCGGGAAAGTTACAAAAGTTTACGCGGATGGAGATGTGCGAGTCAACGTGGAAGGTCATACGTGGACGTTTAACCCCTTATGTTTGTCGTTGGTACCAGGATCGGCTACGGAATTGAGCAATACGATGTCTGCGCAAGCGCACCAGCGTGAAGAACATGCCAGTAATTGATGTCTTCAATAGAATATCGTTGAGGATGGGGAAAGTTAGAATTAACCAGCGTTTTTGGTATTTCAGACCCATTGGCGTCCTTACTATCGCATCTATTGGTAGGTCCGAGTACGAATTCTTGTAGTGGGGTGACAGCGGAACAGATTTGCGAGAGATTAGTACGAGCTGCTGCCCAAGGACAGAGCGATTTGGTGCAAGACTTGTTGCAGCAATTCCCTGAGCACGTGGATGGGCGAAGTTCGGGCAAAACCTGCCTTCA
This sequence comes from Lepidurus arcticus, assembly GCA_003724045.1. Taxonomy (NCBI): domain Eukaryota; kingdom Metazoa; phylum Arthropoda; class Branchiopoda; order Notostraca; family Triopsidae; genus Lepidurus; species Lepidurus arcticus. The sequence continues at coordinate 4,243 of RJJA01000474.1, read as the reverse complement.
GGTAGCTTGTCATCAAGGGCACGTGGAACTCGTGCGACTTCTGTTGCAATTACGAGCCAATCCGGAAGTTACGGATGATGACGGGGATACTGCATTGCACTACGCAGCTTTTGGGTAAACGATCAGTTAAATTAATTTTAGTGAATGTAACTTTTTTGCGTCCTTTTTTAGGAACCAGAGTGAAGTAATGGAACAGCTATTGAGTGCAGGCGTACATTTAAATAGCAGCAATAGGGGAAAATGTACGCCATTGCACGTGGCCGTTAATAAGCAGTATGTGGCCTGCGTCCACGTGCTGTTAGGACACAACTGCAATGTGAACATGCAGGTATAAATGGGACCTTCCATTTGGATTAAAATATCCTGTTTTTTTTGCTTAGGATTCGTTTGGAGATACGGCATTACATGACGCTATTGGAAAGGAAAGCACAGAAATTGTAGATTTGCTTGTTGCGGCCCCCAGTGTGGATTTTACGCTGAAAAACAAACGTGGTTTTAATGTACTCCATCACGCAGCCCTTAAAGGCAATGCTTTGTAAGTTTTTTTAAAATCGTTAATTCTGTTCATTTGCTTCTGCTACATCCACGTTTAGCTCAAGTCAGTTTCCATTTGTGCAAATTTTTTTCTATTTTTCGTGATTATAAGAACTGCGATTATTAATGGTTTCGTTCTAGTGCTGTAGAAAGTCTCTTGGTGCGGAGTCGACAGCTCGTGGACGTTAAAAAAGACGACGGATTCGCAGCGTTGCATTTAGCGAGTTTAAACGGCCATAAAGCGGTGGCTGCAGTTCTACTACGACAAGGACAGGCCACTGTGGATATCGCAAACAACCGCAGACAAACTCCGTTACATTTAGCGGTCTCCCAAGTAATTTTTTGTAGTGTGGAGAAATATCTTCGTGTTATTAAATTCTATTTGTGTAAAATTTGTAGGGGCACTGTGGCCTGGCAGAGTTGTTAGTAGAAGCAAGAGCCAGTTTGGAAGCTGACGATGAAGACGAGGACACTGCATTGCTCGTGGCTTGTTTAAAGTACCCAGTTTTGACAGCAGAAATATGTAAAGAAGAAGCGCCAAATACTTTTAGGGTAGAAACTATTTGTTTCTTGATCATTAATGACTTGTTGTACGTTCAGATTCATGAGGAGGTCCTAGCTCGTGGTGTGGAAAGAGATTGGGCATTGGGAATAACCTTAGCTGCATATCTGATACGAAAAGGATCTGACGTCACTCGTAAAAACCGTAAGGGCAAAACACCCTCTGATCTGATCACCGAACCCTATTTAATGGAGGTTTTGCTATCGTACCGCCCGACGGTGTAAGTTTCGAATTGAAATGGAGATTTAAACCTATGCTAAAAACGCAAATTTTCGGGTGGTTTGTTTTAGCTCGCGTGTGGCTTCGCCGGTAGAAATTGTGGAGGAAACGGTGACATTACCTGAAGAAAACGAGAATGTGCGATTGACTCCTCCACCAGAATTAGCTGAAGAAGCGAGTGAAGATACTACTGCTGGAGCCGAAGGTGGAAGTGAGACTGAAATCGGTGACTTGGGAGCAGTGGGGACAACGAGTCCTCCGCTTTCGCCTTCCTTGGTTTCAGATAGCTGTGGCGTTACTGAATGTCTAATTTGCTCAGATTCACCGCCTATGGTAGTTTTCGAGCCCTGCAATCACAGGATCGCATGCGTTGACTGCGCGTCAAGAATGAAGAAGTGTTTGCATTGCGGACAGGTGAGACAATTTTTGTTCATCCAGTTTCACTTTTATGTCAATCTACTATTTGTTTTACCAAGGTTGTGGTGAATAAGATAAAGGTAGATGGATATGAGTTGTTGGAAAAGCAAAGTCAGCCAAGTTTGGAGCGGTTGAAGTACTTGGAACACCGAATTGCGGAGATGGAGGAGGCGCATTGTTGCTCGATTTGCATGGAGCGAAGACGGAATGTAGTGTTTTTGTGTGGCCATGGAGCTTGTGATGTGTGTGCACAAACTTTGAAAACGTGTCATATGTGCAGGAAGTTGATTGCTAGGAAAATTAACCTTTATTGATTGTTAACGTCCTTACTAACTTGAACTGTATAGATCTGACTTTGTATAAAACCTTTCGCTGGAGTTTACCATATTCAGTTTGTGTATTATTTAGCTATTTACGGTACATTTTCAGACTATCTGCGCCTGAAAGTTTCACTTGTCAGCGTCCGGGAGGTTCTCAAGACCCTAACACGAAGAAATATATTAAGTTTATGAATAGCAAACGGAAGTTAAAATTACTTTTAAGGCGTAAGCATTTCCACTAAGCCGTTTATCGCGAAAGTAGTATAGCATATCTTCCTGGTCCAATAACTTTCGCGCGCAAGGCTAAGAATGACATGAGTTCTTTAGTTAAAAAAATAGAAAATAATGTATACAAAGAAATTACCTTGCCATTGTGGAACAACTGGGAAAGATAAGGCATAAGAAGCCCAGGGATTGTTACTGCGGCTCCAATAGTCAGTAAACTTGGTAAAATTTCATACCACATCTTTCAGGAATTTTGTTTCAGACCCAATTTAGTTAATATACAAAAACAGAAAACCGGAAATATAAATAATTTTCCCTTGACCCTATTGGCACCATATGAAACGTGGTACCGCTGCAAACCGCTGCAAGTTAGTCTCTTGCTCAGCCACAGTTCGTGTCTGTCGAACCGCTTCGTTAATCCGCACCGTATTATTCTAGCTTCAGCTGGAAATAAACGCCGTTAACCAATGAAAGAGATGTTTCGCGTTTTCCCACATCCCTCTCTATACAGTAAAGATATAAAATAGATATAAAAATGTGGAACTATGAATTGTACCTTGTTTACATCACAAAAACACGCTTTATCTTGAACGTTTGCGAAGTTATGTTTAATTGACATAGTTATTTATAAGTGTTAGTTATAAGGTTTTTAGTTTTAAGGTAATAATTTTTATTATTTTAAGGCAATATTGTATTTATGGGTTATTGAACGATTCGTAACCTATGGCAATGCTGCGCAATGAGGCGGAAACAAGAGTTTACTCTAAATCAGGGGTGTCCAACCCTATCTTCAATTCGTCAACGTTGGCGAATTGACGAAAAATGTTGGCGAATCGGCTGTTCCAAAAAAATCAAAAAAAAGATCTTAATTTCGTAAATTCAAACGGTGAATATTTTTTTAGCACTCTCAACTTGTTCCTTGGGCTGCAGCACTGAAATAAAAGTTTTTACTGGTAGAACCATTCTAAGTTTTGCGTTGCAACGATTTTGGAGAATTATAGTGTGTTGGCGAATTCAGAGGGCAGTTTGTAAGTGTTGGCGAATTGGCACCCCGATTCGCCAACACGTTGGCGAATCGAAAAAAACGGTTGGACACCCCTGCTCTAAATCAAGGTAAAATCTGGGTTATAAAGTCCGTGGGTCAATTATAACAACTAAAAATCATCACTTCCAGCAGTAATATAAGGGTATATAAAATACACGACTTATGCAAGTAACATTCTTCAGAAAACTAGTTAGTCATAGTCAGCGGAAAGAAATTCAACCTCACTGACTAAAAATCTAGGTGAATCTACGTGCATTTTACTTAGTTATAGTAATGACAAAATACGCATATGGAAACAGGCTTTATAGCTAGGAATGGGAGAACAACAATAGTTGACTGTTATGAAAGTCTTTCACTTAACGCTGCAGTTGGTAGTTAACAATATCAAACACTTAGTAAACTATATCAAAACACTTTTTGCTTCTTTTTCCCTTTGTCAATAATTCCCCTGCGGATGTTTCCGACTTAGTCATCGCCATATTTCTCTTTCTCGCGTTCTCCGTAGAAAATAGTAATTTATTTGCTCTTCTTTCTACATAAAAATCCCAAAATTTCAACCACTGATTTAAGATTTTTTATTTTTATCTTATAACTGTTCTTAATTCCATAAAACTTAGTTATTGGTATGTCAATGGTCCCGTTGGTTAGAAAACCAGAAAAACATTCATGTAAGCTCCATCAAAAGTTTTCGCTATACAATTGTGGAAATTAGCATGTTTCGTACGATCATCAAAACGTGTTCGGGCAAGTTCAGGCGAAGGAACTCACAAGTTTGTTTCTTTTTTTAGTTGCAACCGAACGGAAGTGAAGCCGAAAGCAAGGCTCCATCGCCAGTTGCTCCACAGCAACCGAGGAGTGTAGACGTGTGGTGTTTCAGTGGTGACGTTATTTAAGCTAGTAGTGAAGCTTTATAACGTAGTG
>RJJA01000473.1:0-38554 GCA_003724045.1 Lepidurus arcticus | reverse complement strand
AAGACTAAAAGTCATACCATGGCGCAGTCGGTGTAAAGAACAACTATCTACAAAGTTCAGTTAGTTTGGTTACGTGATTTGTACGCAAATAGACAGAAAGTGCGTAAAAGTGCTAAAGCTTGGACAACCAGTCACTACCAAAATGGCAGCCAAACCATTTAAGCCCTATGGCACGCCACCCCACTCGATATAGAAGAATTTAAAGACTGTTTCGAAGTGTGGAAGACACAGTGGGAAGTTTTTCTCGCATTATCAACAATTGACTCAGTTCTGAAGGAGGAAGACAGACCAGCATACAAAACAAACACTCTCTTGTCATGTTTGTCCAAGTCCACGCTGCAAATCGTTTTAACAGCAGGACTTACCTCCAAGAACTCAAGAGTCACACCGCCATCATCGCCAAATTGGAGGAACGGTGTAACGCAGGGAGAAACCACCACTTTTGGCGTCAAGAGTTTGCGTCACGCAAACAAAGGGCGGAAGAACGAGTAGACGACTGGTTATGCGAACTTCGCGATTTGTCAAGAAAATGCGAGTTCTCAAGGGACTGCTGCGGCTCATGCGAATCGACAAGGATCTTGGGCCAAGTGGTATACGGCGTGGCAGAGGACGAAACAAGACGAAAGCTGCTTGAGAAGGGAACAACCCTCACCCTCGACGAAGCCGTGGCAACGCTGAAGTCATGCGAAGCCGCTGCACTCCAAAACCAAAAGATGAAAGGTAAAAACGGAGCTGCAGTCTGTGGCGTTTCAAAGACGGGCAAGCCGGCAAAGCAGTCTTCAACACCTCATAAGCCGAAACCTTCAAACAGCCCTTCTGGAAAGGAAAAATGCTCGTACTGTGGCGCCGAAAAGAAACACGCCCGCACAGATTGCCCAGCAAACGGCAAAGAGTGCAGAAAGTGCGGAAAAACGGGACATTTCAAGGGAGTATGTAGAAGCAAGGACGACAAGGATAATGCAGCCATACAAGCCGTATACATCAGTTCCGCGAAGCAGAATCCCGGTTCAGCGGCAACAAGCAAAATGGTCAAGGTCATACCGACAACGAATCCCAAGAAGACCGTAGAAATCCTTGTGTTACCTGACACAGGAGCTGACATTGATGCAATCCCTGAGCAGATGTACAAAGACCTGCTGAAAGGCGTGGTATTATCGCCGCAAGATCAACCAGCATACACGGCCGTAGGCGAGAAGATTACCAGTGCAGGCACATTCCAGGCGACTTTCGATTGGATCGCGGAAGACGGAAAGTCTCGTCCAAAAAAGACAACCGTTCACGTTCTGAAGAACTTAAAACAACCCGTCCTATCTGGAGATACCCAGAAAGCTCTACAAATGTTGCCGGAGGAGTATCTACACGCCCGAGTTACCGGAGCTTCTACAAGAACCTCAACGACGGAACCAGCCGGGACTCCTGTGCGCAGTATGGATGCCATCGCACTCTTTCCGAACTTGATGGCAGAGAGCAGAGCTGACAACGGAGCGGTCGAATCCAGCAAGCCAAGGGATCTTCAAAAACTCATGGATGAGTTTCCACAAGTTTTCGATGGAGTTTGCAGAACAATGTCCGGTCCACCATGCCACTTCCAATTAAAGGAAGGTGCAGCACCAGTAACCTTGAAAGGGTCGCGCCCTGTGTCTGAACCCTTAATGCCGAAACTCAAGGAAGAGCTGGAATCCCTCGAGAAACAAGAGATAATTCGGAAGGTGTCGCAACCAACGGCATGGGTACACCCTATCGTCCTTGTGCCGAAGAAGGACGGAGGTATACGTCTATGCGTTGACTTCCGGGAACTCAACAAATGTATAGTTCGCCCGAAGTTCGAGTCCCCAACACCATTCCAGGCCGTAAGGACCATTCCACCGGGGATGAAGTTTTTTACCGTCGTGGACGCCCTGAAGGGATACCACCAAGTGAAGCTGGATGACGAGTCGACAGCTTTAACAACGTTTTCCACTCCGTTTGGTAGATATCAGTATCTGAGACTGCCATTCGGTATAACGCATGCAGGGGACGACTATGGACGTCGCGTGTCGGAAGTTTTCGACAGCCTACCCTCAAGCAGACGTGTGGTAGAAGACATCGTCGTCTTTTCAGCGGACTACGTTACTCACCTGCAAATGGTTCGAAAGCTGTTCCAGAAGGCAGCGGAAAACAACGTAGCCTTGAACGTCAAGAAAATCCAGTTTGCTCAACCGACAGCGAAGTTTGGTGGATTCATCCTCAACAGCAGCGGATTCAAGCCCGATCCCGAGTTAATGAGGGCCATAAAGGAGTTTCCAACGCCGAAAAACATCACGGACGTCAGGGCCTTCAACGGGCTATGCCAGCAAGTAGGTAACTTTTCAAAGAAGTTAGCCGAAGCCCTAATCCCCCTTGCGCCACTCCTGAAGAAAGATCGCGTCTTCGAATGGACCACGACGCATGAAGAGGCACTCAACAGGGCAAAGGAGCAGTTGGCGGAAGTTGAAGAGCTCGCTTTCTACGACCCCTCAAGACCCACAGCCCTACACGTTGATGCGTCAAGACTGCATGGCCTTGGTTTCATTTTGAAGCAGGAGATCCCAACGCGAGGCTGGGCAATGGTCCAGGCAGGATCAAGATTTTTATCGGACGCCGAGAAGCGGTATGCCATGATCGAGCTGGAGTGCTTAGGAGTGGCATGGGCAATGCAGAAGTGTCGCCAATTCCTGGAAGGCCTCGATACCTTCACGGTTATTACAGACCACAAGCCATTGGTGCCGATATACCACTTATACTGGCCAATGTCCCGTGTAAGACATTATTGAAGGGCTTATTTTATCGGAAACATATATCGATATCCCAATTGTTCGTGCGATATCCATGAAAGGTTTTTAGTCGGCGTTAGGGTCTTAACTTGTCAAATTTTTCTACATTCATAGAACTTTCCGACATTCCCCTTGCGGCTATGCCTTTTATGTGAAAAACAAATGTACAAAATATTGTATGGTTTAATTTTAAGATGCACTACAACTTTAATGTCGATTTTACAATTTTAGACGTAATAGGAAAAAGCATTTTTGAGTTGAATTAAGATGAAAGTATTTCTGGATATGGGTGGTTCGACATGACGTTTATTTATTTCATCTCATATTTATTATTATGAGACGAACCCCGTTTGGGTTTGCATTCGTTAGCACATTTCAAACGGTCAAACACTCAAATGTGTTTCATCGTGCGATTTCGCAAGCGTTCACATTAAACACAACAAACAAAAGTCGTGTAGTGCGCGGTACACAAACGATTCATATACAATGATTTGCAATTTCTTTTACAAATCCATCTTCACGTCAGTGTAGGTAAGGAGTTTCGTAACCTTAGGCCAGCGGATGCCCGAGCTTTGGGAAAGAAATGGAACATTGAAGATGTTGCCATACATGTTGACTCCTCCACCCGGACATTTCATTGTTGCTGCACCTTGAGTAGAATTCAGCAGCCAAAACGATCCACAGTCAGAATTTGTTTCTACCCAAGGGGAAGGCTTGAGTGGCTTGTTTCCAGTTTTGAACCCATCGTTTCCACTGCCTGATTTCCATGTCATATTCATTAACGTGCCGCTGGCATCGATTGTAAAGTTTTTATAGGTTGCCAAATATTGTTTCGAGTTGTCCGAGGCATTGAAGAAGAAAATTAGGGACTTGTAAACGTTGAGTCTACTTAGCATATTCATTTCTGGGAACGACATGCGATAATCTAGCCGCGCTCTGCCTCCAAATACAAAGAAATCGATCTGTCTTTGAATTAGAAAGGTTGCTGTGTTGGAGCAGTATGCGAAAATGGGTGGACGGAATGCACCTTCTGGCCACAGAGTGCAATTATAGAGACCTTAAAAGGGAAAGAAGAGTTATTAACTATATTAAATAAATCTTTCAAAGTGTTCGTTAGCTCTGGCGGCGAACTTCTTACCCGCTAGGTTATACGTTGTCTTACAATCACTACAAGTTTTAACGCAGGCATCGCAGTTAGGCCAAGTACCTTGACAACCGAACCGTCCAATTCTGCAATAGCTTGTATTTGCTTGAGTCGTGAATTTCTGGTCGCTACAAGCTGTAGTCATTCCTGGTTGTAACTTGTCCCAGACGGTTCCTCCGGCCCATGCTCGAAGCGCCATTCTTTGTCGTGGGAAGCAAAAGTTCTCATGCAGATACTCACAAACGTAGTGCGAATTTGTAGGGTACAAGTTAAAGGCTTGACACTTGGCATTTGATGCGCAAATATTACCACAAACCATTTTGGCAGTCCCTTCCGAGTAGCCTATAATTTATTTAATTAAAATAAATCAAACTTTCAATCCTTGCAGAATGTTTGTAAGAGATTAGTACTTTTGCTGATGTACTGCGGGCTGAATGGGCTGACGCTTTCTAGCACGAGTTTGCTATTGACGTAGTTCGGGCTCGTTACTAAATTGACCCAACCCGTTTTACTCATTGCCTTGGCATTGAAGCTGTAACACACGATAACCCACAGAATTATCCGGATCTCCAGCAATTGCATTTCTCCTTTCGTAAATGGAATCTTTCCTTGAATGATATATGTTAGCTTTAAGTTTATTTTTTATTTAGACTGCTCCAGTTAAACGCTGGTATCAGAATGAACAAGCTCTGTGGTTCAGCACGTGCGATATCGTTGTGTGAAATAGTCTCGCTGGCTTACTTTATGCTTCGCATTCCAGGTCGTGTTTATTTTACAGGATAGTAAGGCGATCCGTTTTATTTATGGCTTGATGAACGAAGCTAATACTGGCCAATGTCCCGTGTAAGACATTATTGAATGGCTTATTTTATCGGAAACATATATCGATCCCAATTGTTCGTGCGATGTCCATAAAAGGTTCTTAGTTGGCGTTAGGGTCTTAACTTATCACATTTTTCTACATTCATAGAACTTTCCGACATTCCCCTTGCGGCTATGCCTTTTATGTGAAAACCAAATTTTAAAAACATTTTATGGTTTTATTTTAAACTATACTACAACTATAATATCGATTAAAAAATGTAAGACGCAATAGGAAAAAGCATTTTTGAGTTGAATTAAGATAAAGGGATTTCTGGATATGGTTGGTTCGACATTTATTTATTTAGTTTCATATTTCGTATTAGGAGACGAAGCCCGTTTGGGTTTGCATTCGTTAGCACATTTCAAACGGTCAAACACTCAAATGTGTTTCATCGTGCGATTTCGCAAGCGTTCACATTAAACATAACAAACAAAAGTCGTGTAGTGGGCGGTGCAGAAGCGATTCGTATGCAATGATTTGCACTTTAATTTACAAATCCATCTTCACGTCAGTGTAAGGAGTTTCTTAGCAGTAGGCCAACGGATACCTGATCTCTAGATGAAAAGATCGGCATAGATACTGCCATACATGTTGACTCCTCCACCAGGGCAATTCAGTTTTGCTGCACTACCTTGAGTAGAATTCAGCAGCCAAAACGAACCACAAGAGGAGTTCGAATTTGTTGTGACCCAAGGAGCAGGCTTTGATCAGCAGTAACAGTTTTTTTTCTTCGTGACTATGCTATAATGTGTAGCTCGTTCGCACTAACTGGGCCTCGCACCGTTAGGAAAATATTGTCTTTAAAAAATGAATTAATGACTTTCTTGACCCACCAATTCTTTAGTATAGGAAATGTTTAATTTAAAAGAGTAACTTTGCAATTAAAAAACATTTTATACAGACTTAAAAGTACAATTTTAATGTTTTCTTTTATTGTAGAAAGTGAATGATTGTATTGGAGTTTTGCTCTTAAATATTTATTGGGTAAAAAAGCCTAATATTTCTAACAATGCTTGACGGATTTATTTAATTATTGTTTTGCTTCTCAATTGTAATTTTGTAATCGCCAGATTTAATCGCTGCAATTTGTCACGGCCACACATTGTATGCAACACAAGAACCACATGTCGATCAACTTTCGAAGGCAAATGTGTATTTATTTAAAGGCAAACGCTTTGAAAGAGAGGTAGTGGTTATTTTTATGGGTCATGTTAAGACGTATAAAGTATTCAAGCTTTGTAATCAGGTCTTGAAATTTAAATTTTTAAGCGTGAAAAGTAAACGCCATAACTGTGCTTAATATATCAAACAAATTTAAAATAGCTGCACTAGAGATTCATTTTCGTATCAGTGTAGATAAGGGTTTTATAAGCCGCTGTAGCTTTAGGCCAACGAATACCTGTTTTTTTCAAATATCCGACTTCCCCAAACATGTTCACTCCTCCGCCAGGACAAGACATCGTTGCATTCACTTGAGTAGAATTCAGCAGCCAAAACGAACCACATGTAGAGTTCGCGGGTCTTGTGACCCAACGAGAAGGTTGGAGTGGATTGTTTCCTATTTTGAAACCATCGTTTCCATGTACATTGTCCGATTTGTATGTCATGTTCCTTAACGTGCCGCTGGAATCGATAACGAAGTTTTGATAGGTGGCTACATATGACGTATTATCGGTTGCTTTGAAGTAGAAATCCAAGGTCTTGTAAACTTGGAGTTTGCACAGACGAAACATATCCGGGAAGGACATAAGATAATTTGGCCATGCATAGCCTCCTTTGTTGTAGAAATTGATCTGCCTTTTAATTACGTATGTAGCCTTGTCCATACAAAAGGCAAAAATGGGTGGATGGAAAGGATCTTCAGGCCACAGGGTACAGCTGTAAGAACCTGTTAATTAATCAGATTAAGACAACTAACTAATAATTTTCCAACTCTAAATATCGATAGTTACCAGATTTTGAATAGACACTCATGCAATCATTGCAAGTTTTCATGCAGGTGTCGCAATTAGGCCATGTACTCCTACAACCGAATCTTCCAATATCGCAATTGGTCGTGTTAGGTTGACTCCCGAATTTCTGGTCAATACTAGCTTGAGTCATTCCTGGCTGTAACTTGTCCCAGACGGTTCCTCCAGGCCAGGCTTGCAGCGCCATTCTTTGTCGCGGGAAGCAAAAGTTCTCATGCAGATATTCACAAACGTAGTGCGAATTTGTAGGGTACAAGTTAAAGGCTTGACACTTGGCATTAGATGCGCAAATCTTGCCACAAACCATTCTGGCAGTTCCTTCCGAATAGCCTATAATTTATTTAATTAAGATTCAAAGCTTCAATGCTTGCAGAACTTGAAACATGTTTGTAAGAGATTAGTACTTTTGCTGATGTACTGCGGCGTGAATGGGCTGACGCTTTCTAGCACAAGTTTGGTATTGATGTAGTTCTTGCTGGTACTGAAATTGGTCCAGCCCGTACTACCCATTGCCTTTGCATTGGAGCTGTAACACACTATAACCCACATAAGTATCTGGATCTTCAGCAAACCCAATTCTACGTTCATACACGAAATACTTTTCTGAAAGATATCTGTCAGCTGTAAGATATATTTTCTACAGACTGCTTTGGTTAAACGCTAGCGTCATAATGAATGGGCTCACTAGTTCAGGTGCAATATCGGTGTAAAAGAAATAGGCTCACTGGCTCATATGCATCGCGTAGCAGGTCGGCTATTTTATAGGATAGTAGGGGATATCCATTTCCGTTTATCGCTTTCTGAACTACGCTCACCAAGTATTATCCCTCTGTATTGAATGATTATCGGAAACTTATTATATCGAACCGAACGGTTCATGCGATGCTTTTGCAACGGTCGGTAAACGTCTATATTTTAAAAAATTTCGTTTGAACCTTAACCTGTCAATTCTTTCTATATTCATGGAACACAGTTTTCTAAAGCTTCAAGTGCTTCTAAATCTTGGCGCACGTGTATTTGTTAGTCAATTTGATTAGGTACTACACCTTAAATAACTTTCTGGCAATAACCGTGTGATGCCTTATAGGTAAATATTGCACCTTTCCAATTTTTTATTGGGACCACTGTTTGAGCTAAATTAATTTACTTGGAAGAATGATAGCCAATAGTGTCACATATTTCTGTTCGGAGCACTTTTCGTACACTGTTAACAGCGCTTTAGGTTGCCGTGGGAAACACAAGAACTGTATTTTTCTAGCAATTGGGGCGAAAACTTGTACAATTTATTTCTCATCTCAAGTTTCTTGGCTCTGAAACGGTGTTGACTTCACTTTTTTTTAGAAGGACTATACCCAAATCCAGCTTAAAGGTTAATGCGCTGACAAACTGTGCTAATGCTTAAAACGTGATACACTAAATTGTGCATGCTACTAACTACGCTGCGTTAGACGGGCAATCTTTAGAGATCCATCTTGGTGTCCGTGGCAAATACGATCTCGCTTTTACTGGTTTTAGGCCAATAAATGCCTGTCTTTTTCGGTGACGATGTTATATCAACGGAACCGAACATTCCCACTCCGCCACCAGGACAATCCGGCGTTGACAGCGCCCCTTGCGTCGAGTTGAGCAACCAGAAGGAACCGCAGGCAGAAGTTGCTGGAACCCATGTAAACGGGGCGGGTTTCAGTGGTTTATTTTTTAGATTGAATCCATCGGCAAATATTGCGCCGGGTGTCGTTACGTATGTCAAATTCATTAACATGCCGCTGGAATCAATGAAAAAGTTCTTGTAGACTCCTCTATAGTATTTATTTTTTGTAAAATTAAAAGTCAACTTTAGCGTCTTGTAAACGGATAGTTTGCATAAGCGATTCATGTCGACAAAAGACATCGTATAATTCGGCCAAACGGTCCCGTTGGAGAGGTTGACTTCTCGTTTGATCACTATAGTTGCTTTGCTGTCGCAGAAAGCGAAGATGGGCGTCTTGAAACGTCCTTCCGGCCATAAAGTACAATTGAAGAGACCTGATAAGAGTAAATGAGTTAAATAGTTCCTGTGAATCGAGTATTTAAACGGGTGCAATATTTATAATTCACCAGATTTGTCAATTTTGGGAGAAATATTTCTCTAAATAAATCTCGTAAAATGGAAAAAGTAAAGATATCCTTACCACTTTTAGAGTATCGAGTGGAGCAGTTAAGACAACTTTGAACGCAGTTGTCGCAGTTAGGCCATGTACTACTGCAGCCTGGCCTTCCAATGTCGCAATAGTTCGTTGATATACCAGTACCGAATTTCTGGTCAATACAAGCTTGAGTCATGTTCCTTCCTAGTTTGTCCCACACCGATCCTCCGTCCATGGCTTGAAGTGCAATTCGTTGCCCTTGGGCGCAAAAATTCTCAGGCAGGTACTCGCAGACGTAGTGCGTACTCGTACTGTAGAAGTTGAACGCCTGGCACGTGGCGTTATTTGCACAATACTTGCTGCAAACTATTCTCGCACTGGATAGTAAGCTTCCTTTCCATTAAACCCCCCAAAATTGACAAAGAAGACAGATCAGGTACTTTTAAAGTACGTCTTCGGCACGTCATACCTTTCTTGATGTACTGTTGCTCAAACGGATTTTCGCTTTCTAATACTAACTTCATGTTATCGTAATTTCTGCTAGTAACTACAGCAGCCCAAGTCGTATCTTCTGCCACATTTTCTTTCGAACCCAAACTCAGCACTAGCGAGAATATTGCTAGCCACTTCATTCTTTAGCGGCAACAGAACTTGGTGCCTCAGATAGAAGCTTAGGACTGGAAAGCTTCGATAGCTTTTGGGGGTTATAAAGTAGCTCAGGATCGTGATCTGAGTCCACCGTTTCTGCCCAAATACAAGGATTCGGTCATGTAATTAGCCAAACCACAGTAATTGTCTCCCATTAATCATCAGGTAGTTGGTCAATCCAAGGCTATTTATCATGGGTTGTTTTTATGGACTATATTAAGGTTCCCCGAGTCCGAAGGACGGCTATATAATCACGTATTGGCCGTCCCGGAGGTCATTACTATCGGAAACACATTTCTTTCCTGTCCTGGGAGCTGCCGCCCAAAGCGTTTAGGGTTATTTTATATTGCATCCATGTACCCCACCCGTGCCTGCCCTAACTAACATTATTACCGTTTGCTCCGGTTAACTACTTTATGTATTAATTTGTAATTCCTGATATGGCTAATGTTGAGTTATTGACTGTGAATACGGCTTTGTAGTACTGTTTGATTTAGTTTTTCTTTAATCTTTGAAATTCAAAATCATAGACGAATTATATGCTAAATATAGCATAATTAGAGTTATAGCATAACAAAATGAATCCTTCAAATATGATATATTTTTAAGGAATGATGAATAAAGCATACATAGCAGGTAAACAATTTTGTATTTAGAAGATCTGAAAACGTGAGGAATTGCTTCAGACATAACTGCAGACAATTCAAACAATTCAAACAATTAATAAAATACGACTTACTTTCGGGCTAAGTCTGTCGAATTGAAAGGTTATAACTATAACACAGCTAATCAAAGTGATCAGTTAACGTCTAATCTGATGCTTATGCCCACAATAACTTTGCTCAGGAGAGGCTGTACGGGCCAGCGAATGCCGGTCTTCTGAGGCGAAGCTTTAATATCAACTTGGCCGAACATACTAATTCCTCCTCCAGGACATCCAAGGGACGAATTTTGGGTAGAATTTACGAACCAAAAAGAGCCACAGTCGGAATTTGTTGTAACCCATTTAAAAGAGGCAGGTTTCGGTGCGGTCAAATTGAAAGCGTCTTTGGCAGTTCCTGACTGGAATGTCATATTTGTCAAGGTGCCATTCGAGTCAATAAAGAAATTCGCATATTTGGACTCGAACGATCCACCACCGGATGATGGTTTGAAGGCAAAACGGAGGTATTGGTAAACCTGGAGCTTGCAAAGTCGGTACATGTCTGCGAAAGCCATGAGATAATTGAAGACAAGGCCCTTAGACAAGTCGACTTCCCTTTTGATCAAAAACGTTGCTTTTCCAAGGCAAAAACCGAAAATCGGTGCCTGGAAAGGGCCTTCTGGCCACATAGTGCAGTTGTACTTATCTACAATACCAAGTTAGGTTATTATTTTCAAAGAGGTGCATAGTTAAGCTCACCATTAGCGTTTTTGTTATATAGAACTGCACAATCGACGCAAGTTCTGACGCAATCGTTGCAGTCAGGCCATTTAGATCGACAGCCCGAGCGACCAGCTTCACAGTTCTTTACTAGGTCATTTGTAAATTTTTGGTCAATACAGCTTTCTTTCTTTCCTGGTTCAAGCTTTTCCCACACGGTTCCTCCTGGCCAGGCTTGCAATGCGATTCGCTGCCTTGGGAAGCAAAAGTTTTCGTGCAACATTTCGCAAATGTAGTGGGTCGTTGTGGGGTACGTATTGAACCCTCGACACGTCCCGTTATTCGCGCAAAATTTGCTGCAAATCAATATCGCTGTAGAAATAGCGTTTCCTACTAGTTTCCACAATTAAACCAGCTCTTCACATGTCTATGATTATATTATACCTTTGCTAATGTACTGCAGGGGAAATGGATTTTCACTTTCAAGCACTAGCCTGGTATTGTCATAGCTTTTGCTGGTCAATACTCTGTCCCAACTAGTGATTCCTTCGGCAAATTTAGCACTGAAACGAAAGCTCACGGCGAGCCAGAAAACTACCAGGAATTTCATTTTTTCCAATAACTTGTTACTCTTAAATGAATCAATAAAAATGAACCAACTTTGTTGGGGGCTAAAAGTTGGGAGACCGTCCAGGACAAACTCTACGGTGGTTGTGACCAAGTTTCTCGGTATCATCAAGAGGATGACTGGCATGTTTAGCCCTAACATTAGTTATTTATTGTTCACATGTGTCTGGCTATGGCCCATTCCTGGTTTATGGACAAGTCCCGGTTCTTCTCCCTGCTCGGCATACCCCCATCGTTGCTTTTGACCATTTGACCGTTGCTTTTGACCATTTTTAATATATACCCTAGAATATGGTAATGCCTGTTCGTAAACCCTTTATCTATTGTCTATTAAAAGATACATTCTCGATGATGAGGTGGCCCTACCTTTAATAGTTTGTAACTGCCGTTTATGATCCAAAAGGTGCAAATTATACTGCAACATTTTTCTTTTTGATTGCATTACATCTAAACCCTCTGTTAATTTATTATGCAATTGTATTCCATGTGTTGCAGTAAAGAGTTGCAGTAAAGTTAATTCTATTCGAGTAAAGAATGTAAAAGGTATTTCACTCAGTCAGTATCTATGAAATTCTACAAGGTAATCCTCGTCTAACCTAGTATGAAATTCTACCAGCATTCCAGTATCTGAGGTGTGTTAACAGTAACTTTGTACATTTTTTGTTAAAACCAATAAAAAGTTCCAGTCATAGGCTAATATACGTTTACCTGACTATTGGAAATAAGTCGTATTCCCTCGTGATTAATAATCCAAATTGTAGCCGTTAATCGCTTTCATATGATGATCTACCCGTAGAAAGTATCGCTATAGGGTATGGCAACCTTAGAAATAAAGTGTTTTACTATAAGGTCTGTTTGGCGCCAAAGCGTTCTGTTGTTATTATAGACTCTGCTTTTCAGAAAATCTAAAGTGACGATTGTTTAATTGTATTTCGGTACGATTTAAGGTTCACAGCATTAGGTTTCAAAACAAGTGATAATACTCAACACGTACTTGACATCTAATTTTTTAGAATTTATAATGTGAGATAATGGTAGTGTCACCTAGTCGGTTTATCGGATGTGAAAGATGGAATTAGGGTGAAGAGTGTAGAAGGCATTTCACTCAATCAGTATATGTGACATTCTACAAGTGTTTAATACTCAAGTTTGCATACTTATCTATAGGTAAATAGTATTTTTTTACATTTATTACCCGTTTAGGCCGAGGCCTATTACTAGGTAAATAGTTACTTCTAGGTAAGCAAATAACACGACTCGGGATAGGTTTTTAAATATCCATTTTCATGTCGGTATAAAAAAGAGTCCTATTATCCTTTGTAGCTTGAGGCCAGCGAATACCTGTTCTTTTGTATTTTACATCGGTCGAGCTGACATCAACAGATCCAAACAGGCCTACACCTCCGCCGGGACAATCCGTGGTTGACAGTCCACCTTGAGTAGAATTAAGCCACCAAAACGAACCACAGGTAGAATTCGCTGGGACCCATAGAAAAGGTGAAGGCTTAAGCGTTTTCTGGGCTCCTATATCGAAACCGTCTTTAGCTCCACCACATCCCCCCTGAACCGGATTGCATGACATATTCATCAACGACCCATTCCCGTTGATATAGAAGTTCCTATAGTTAGCTGTGTAATTTTTACCACCGAAAGCTTTGAAATTAAACGTAAGGCTTGTGTAAATTGACAGATTGGATAGTCGGTGCATATCCGGTAAAGACATGTTATAGTCAGGCCAAACAGTGCCGTTGTACAAGTCGACTTGCCGTTTAACCAAGATAGTTGATGTGTTTTCGCAGAAAGCAAAAATTGGGGGCATTGAAGGTCCTTGTGGCCACAGGGTGCAGTTATAGAGACCTGACATTGTTAATTATCAAGGTGTTGTTAATTATCATTATTAAAAGGGAACAAGTACCAGCTGTGCCATAGGTAGTGTAGCAGTCGCTGCAAGATTTGACGCAAGTGTTGCAAGCAGGCCAGCTACCTCCACATCCAAAGCGTGCAATTTTGCAAGAGAGCGAGGTCGAGCCCCAAGAATACCAATACCAATTATTGGACAATAGATTTTGGTTAAGCCCATTCTGTTGGTCAATACAAGCTCGAGTAGCCATCCCTGGGCGTAACATATCCCAAACATTCCCACCAGGCCAGATTTGTAAGGCAATTCTTTGCCTGTGTGAGCAGAAATTTTCAGGCAGTAATTCGCAAACATGGTGCGTATCCGTCGAGTAGAAATTGAAAGCAAGGCACGTGGCGTTTCTCGCACACATCATGCTGCATGTTATTCTGCTGGTCCCAACCCAAGTTCCTTCTAAAAGAATTTCACAGTTAAAGGAAAGTTTGTCATTTTAATACGCATACCTTTGCTGAAAAATTGCAGCTCAAATGGGTTTTCACTTTCCGTGACAAGTTTCGTATTTGCATAGTAATTGCTGGTAACCGCCCTATCCCAGTCGGTCATCTTCACTTCTTTGAACGTTAAACATACTACCATAAAGTAATCTGTACTAGAAATTTCATTTCTTAAGAAAGTGTTTGATTTTTTTCCAACAAACGTAGTCCGTGTTTGTTAATTAGTTGTAGATCCTAATCCCCTCTATCACTACTTTCCAAAAAGAGTAGATTACGCCTGTTCGTACCGTTCAAAACTTACGTTGTGATCCAATTGTGGTCTCGAATCTACCCCTTTATATACTCGAACGTCCTCAGTTCTTGGAATCGTGTATATACCTGAGGTTCAGAACAATATCTTGTTCGGTACTCATAAATAATAAAATAAAAAATATGTTCCCAGTCATGAAGAACTCTTGTTCGGAATGAAGGCTACCGTAAAGTCTGTGATGGGATGTACAAAAAGTCATACATTACAGCGAAAGCAACTTTCTTGGGTAGTTCTTTTTTAGTACAATCCATTATTCTTTTGTGACATTTACGTATTCTTCCCCAGACTAATGCGTAAGCAAGGCTAATCAATAAAGGGTGGGCTCTATAGTGAAGCTTTCTTGCTCGTTTTATCACAGCGAGAATATTTCAAATTAAAGGTTTACAGACCAAGCTGTCATATATTAAAAACACCTTTCCAGTGATTGACATGAAAAAGACATTAAACTCTTTCCCTTGCAAGAGTTCACTCGGCTTTTTGTCTGTGGGTAATTTAAAGTTCCAAAAAACAAAAATCAGTGTGATTATAAAATTAGAGCTGTAATCAAATATACGTTTACCTGAATATTGGAAATAAGTCGTATTCCCTCGAGATTAATAATCCAAATTGTAGCCGTTAATCGCTTTTATATGATGATCAACCCTTAGCAAGTATCGCTATAGGGTATGGCAACCTTAGAAATAAATTGCTTTACTATAAGGTCTGTTTGGCGCCAAAGCGTTCTGTTGTTATTATAGACTCTGCTTTTCAGAAAATCTAAAGTGACGATTGTTTAATTGTATTTCGGTACGATTTAAGGTTCACAGCATTAGGTTTCAAAACAAGTGATAATACTCAACACGTACTTGACATCTAATTTTTTAGAATTTATTATGTGAGATAATGGTAGTGTCACCTAGTCGGTTTATCGGATGTGAAAGGCGGAATTAGGGTGAAGAGTGTAGAAGGCATTTCACTCAATCAGTATATGTGAAATTCTACAAGTATTCAATACTCAAGTTTGCATACTTATCTATAGGTAAATAGTATTTTTTAAATTTATTACCAGTTTAGGCCGAAGCCTATTACTAGGTAAATAGTTATTAAGCAAATAACACGACCCGGGATAGGTTTTTAAATACCCATTTTCATTTCGGTATAAAAAAGAGTCTTTTTATCCTTTGTAGCTTGAGGCCAGCGAATACCTGTTCGTTTGTACTTCACATCGGTCGAACTGACATCAACAGATCCAAACAGGCCTACTCCTCCGCCGGGACAATTCGTGGTTGACAGCTCACCTTGAGTAGAATTAAACCACCAAAACGAACCACAGGTAGAATTCGCTGGAACCCAAATAAAAGGGGAAAGCTTAAGCGCACGGTGTCTCGTATTGACACCGTCATCTGATCCGCTACATGTCTTGCATGACATATTCATCAACGACCCAATCTGGTTGATGAAGAAGTTCTTATAAGCACTTGCATAACTTTTACCCCCGGAGGCTTTGAAATTAAACGTAAGGCTTGTGTATATTGACAGATTGGATAGTCGGTGCATATCCGGTAAAGACATGTTATAGTCAGGCCAAACAGTGCCGTTGTACAAGTCGACTTGTCGTTTAACCAAGATAGTTAATGCGTTTTCGCAGAAAGCAAAAATTGGGGGCATTGAAGGTCCTTGTGGCCATAGCGTACAGTTATAGTCACCTGGTATTGTTAATTATTAAGTGTTAGTAACTTTTTAAAATGAATAAGTACCAGTTTTGTTGTAGATAGTGTAGCAGTCGTTGCAAGACTTGACGCAAGTATTGCAATCAGGCCAAACACTTCGACATCCTGAGCGCCCAATTTCACAAAAACTCGCGTTTGCTTTACCCGCAAACTGTTGCTCAATGCAAGATTGATTCGCTCCAGGGCTTAATTTATCCCAAACAGTTCCACCAGGCCATTTCTGCAGCGCTACTCTTTGCTTATTAGAGCAAAAGTTCTCGTGCACGAATTCGCAAACATATTGCGTGTTGGTTGGGTAGAAATTGAATGCTTTACATGTGGCATTACTCGCACAGATCTTACTACAAGCTATCGTGGTTGACGATACCGAGCTCACTTTAATTGCAAAGCAAAAAACTACTGTAAACTAAACTCGATGCATTTTCGGTTTTGTTTAGCTTTACTGAAGTACTGGGAAGTAAAAGGCTGTCTACTTTCCATCACGAGTCTGGTGTCGTCATACTTTCTGCTGGTGATTACAGTAGCCCAATCTGTCGCCTCCATGAACTTAATGCACACCAGAAGCCACAACTGTACTAGTAATTGCATTATTTTAGCCTAAAGGAGCGCTTTGGTATTTGTTCAAGAAACTCGCGACTTTATCAGAGCTTGCTAATCTCCGAGCTGACTGTTCTGGTCAGATGCTCGAATCCTAATGGTAAAGACATCGGCATGCTGCTCATGAACCAAAGTTTCGTCACATAAAATAACATATTATTAGTTCCATTATCGGATAGACTAGAGTTCGTTACGTCCCTGAGGTTCCTTCGTTTTACTGTCCTGACCTGGCTCATAAACGGTGGCATATTGGAAACTAATTTGTCATTACCATACAGACAAACGCTTCTATGGCATGCTAAAAGTTGTATACTGCCTAACTGACTTGCTATCTAGTATTTTATGGACAATTCCTTGTCCCCTAGAGAATCGAAAGAAACGTGTACAGTTACTTTCTTATCTTATGTGGGGGCAACCTGCGTCGCTGATTAGGTTAGGTTCTATCCACAAAGTATCGAATACAAAACTACCAACAAGAGATAAGTACCCGCATTCAATTAACTACGAGGCTTTGTTAATTTAATTGGATATCGTCCGATTAATTGTGCGGGATTAGCTGCATTCATACTTCCCCTGAATCAAGGGCGTTCCTTACCAAGTTTTACCTTTACTTAACACTTTTGGTTAGGGTAAGAAACAAATCTTATACCTAGAGGAATGTACCGTATGATGGGAAAAAGTCTTCTAAAGCAGTCAACATTCTTAAATTTGCATACTGAGAAGTAGTGGCATGTTGTGCTTATAGCTTCACTGTCTTGATTACCTGGCCAGTAACAGCAATGATGGAGAGTGTTACCGAGTACATGCTTTCGATTTTATTCTCAGCATGAAACTGACCAGTTCTATAAGAAATTGTTAGTTTAGTTTAATGTCAGCAGTAGTTAGAAATCGGGTTATTTGTATGGCATATAACTGACCGGTATTGGGATTATTGTCGACCTGGATTTCGATTAATATAGAAATAACTTATTGGGGTTTGAAAAGATAAAAAATAATCAAGGTTTGTTTTGCACCAGAATCTTGAAAAAGAAAAACTATACGGTTTGTGACAGTTTTCTGATATTTTGCAGCCAAGTTTGGCCTTTTTCACGTGTAACAACACAAAGCACTTCATATCCCAACACGCAACAAAACAATTCTTGTTAACACTTAAACACAGCGGGTATAAACGCAACATGATACGTACATTTGATACCTTTACCTCGTGCCATTTCAAACTGCAAAGCTTATACTCCCCTATTGCCACTTGTTTGGATTTTGTTTTTAAAAAGACGTTTCCCCATTTCCCATATTTTTACAGTTTCCCGTTGAATGTAGAAGTACGGTCTCAATTTTTGGTTACGTTCTCTACGGAGTAGATTTGTATAGCTAACTTAAAAGTTAGAGCATCGAGATTTCTTTTTTAGGACACAAGGGTAGTTAATCTCACATCTGAATACCAGACGACAGTCCCGGCCAAGGCACTGGGGAACCTTATGCCGGTTTTCATTACAGGACTAGAAAGATTCATCTTACCCAGCATGCCAACTTTCCCGCCAGGACAGTAGGTGGCATTGCTGGGGTCTAGCAGCCAAAATGAGCCGCATCCGTACAGATCGTCTGTTACAGTAACAAAAGGAAAAGCAGGGCTTGGTAGTGTTCCGTTCAAATTAAAAATATCGAGCAGTATCCCTGGTTGTGAGGTCATGTTCGTCAGTGTACCATTGGCATCAATGACCGAGTTTAAGTACCTTGCTCTGTACTCAGTAGTGGCATCAGCTTTGAAGAAAAAGAGCAAGGCTTTGTACTTTTTAAGCATAGACAAACGGTTCATATTAGTAAAGGACATTCGGTAGTCGACTTGGACAGTCCTGGTCATGTTGTTAACAACTCGCTTAATTAACAAGGTAACTGGGCCATCGCATCTGCCAAATATCGGTAAACCAAACGAAGAATCCCCATCTGGCCAAAGGGTGCAATTGTAAGTGCCTAAATAAATGCGTAGAAAAGATTCAAGATTACATTTACGAATGGGTTAATTGATACCGGATCTAGTATATCGTGTGGCACAGTCAATACAGGTTTGTACACAGTTATTGCAACGTGGCCAATTGCCTACATGACATCCTGGCCTCAAAATGCCGCAACTGTCTTGTTTCGCCGGATTTAGGATTTCAAGGCACGTTTTTGTCATCCCAGGAGTTAATTTATCCCACACGAAGCTCCCCGGCCATTGTGCAAACGCTTTGGCAGTTTTGTTCAGGCATAAGTTGTCGGGATGCAGTTCGCAGACATAGGAAGTATTGGTTTCGTAGAAGTTGAAGGCTTGGCAAGTCTGGTTCGTTGCACAATAGCTGCTGCACTCGTACCGAGCCTGCATCAAAGGTACATCTACCAAATACGTTTAAATGAGAGAGATAAAGTATTACAATATATTTATTTTGGACACTTTTGGTAATAAAATCACTTCTGGGAATGTGTCGAGGAGGGAAATAGTCTTCTAGATCAGTCAGCATTCGTAAATCCGCGTAAAGTTCGTTGGTAGCAAATCTGTCCCATTGCGTATTAGCTTCGACACGTTCTTTGGTACCAAGCCAGTACCAACAAAGCAGGACTGTCTGCAGTACTATCTTCATGCTGCTAGTCGGATTTCCCCTACTAAACTGTCGGCTTCAAATCAATTCCATATCGTTTTTAGTTAGCGGTTATGTGGTAGCAACGTCATAGTCCTGGCTTACACCCAGGGTCAGGGGCCCCATCCTAACCTGTTTAGGGGCTCATCCCGATCGGTTTAGGAGCCCATTTTGGAATTTGGCCCAGGGACCCACCGGGGTGTTAAGACGGCCCTGCTTACACCCATTTCCCCCTGGAATCCACAAGTATTGGAAAATAATATCGCTCTTTTCCCTAATGCTGGCACGCCTAATGTCATCAAAAACACATAAACGTGGAGATAATTATTGATTACCAGACGTGATAAACGGTAGTTATGTTTTTATGTCGTGACGTTGAAAGGTATAACTATCGCCTTTGTTATCATAATATGGTTTGCTCCCCAAATTCTTCTAGGTTTATTAGGAAGTTAAACCACGTTAGCTCCTCCAATTACTTCTGTACCGAAATTGTACAATATAAGTATCGAAAGAAAAGCCAAACAAGTTCTTCTTTAAGTGTACATTTACTTTAGTCATTGAAAATTAGATAAACGTGGTACGGTACTATGACAAAAATTCGTGTATTAGCAAGATAAACAAGCATAAAAGCGAAGAAAACGTAAATTTATTTTCCTCAATCACATAACTGGTGCTGATAAGATAATTGTACATTATTTTCTTCCGGTTAAGCATTTTCGTGGTATAAGAAAATTATTTAGCGTACGGATAAAGATGGTCTTAAACTTGAATTGTTCTTTAAACTGCTGCGTTAGTGAGCCTCATGTCTCCGTATCTGAAGACATTTCCTGTCGTGATCGGGAATCCTATGCCGGTACTGATTACAGAACTACTAAGACCCATTTTACCGAGCATTCCAACCTTCCCTCCTGGACAATATGTGGCATTGCTCGAATCCAGGAGCCAAAATGAACCGCAGCCGTAGCAATCGTCCGTTACAGTAATGAAAGGGGTGGGGCTTAGAGTTTAAAACAGAGTTTTCCTATGTGTAAGACTGGTGATCTTATTTTTGCCTCGTGCACGATTTGCAACGACGTTTGTCTCGTATGGCGACCGAAGCATAAACTGACAAGAAGTTGACTCTTTTGGTTTTGGGTTTCTATGCAAGAACCCGCTTATAGTCGTGTATTACTGAAGCAGCGTTCTCATAGAAATTGTTCGTTTCCATGAGAAGGCTCCACTGATTGTATGTGATTGTGTTAACCTCGTTTCCAACTATTCTTTTCTGCATTCCAGTATCTGAGCTGTGGGGCGCATATACCTTTCACGAGCTTCAGCTGATAGATATGCTTATTGTTGGGAAATTGATTATTTCCTCAGCCCAAAATTCCCTGTTGTATAGCAACGTGGTTGTCGTGGTTGACCAGTGGTTCTTTGTAGAAAAAATTATCTCTGAGCAATAGAATCCTTACTATAGTAGAATGAACCGAACCCCTTATTTGAAGCTATGGCTACGCGACACAAGGACGACTTGATGAAAGGACTATGTACTACAGAAGGACAACGGTTAACAGCACTTCTTAATCACTTTCTGCGGATATTTTTCGTTTTATTTCTCTTAATCAATCAAATTTACAAAAATTAGGAAGTGCCTTTACCAAAGAATGCAAATAATGTCGTCGTGTGACGTATTCTAATTTTGCTAATTCTATAGTCAACTTCGAGTGCTAGGCATGGAAACTCTCAGCAAGAAAATCAATACCGTTCCAAACCATTTTTTGTCTCTCTATGGAGCCAATCCCAAGGATAAGCTTATAGCTTGGGCAGATTCAATTCCCGTAGAAATAGGTACACGCATTCCAGTTTTGACACCACTAGGCGTGGGTGACCCAAACATGCTAATGTTCCCGCCTGGGCAATACGTGGCATTGCTAGGATCTAGCAACCAAAATGATCCACACCCAAAGCGATCATCCACTACCGTCACGAAAGGGGTAGAGTTAAGCGCATGCCCCCTTTAAATTAAATATATCGAAAGAAAAAGGATAGAATTGCATATTCGACAGGGTTCCATCAGAACCAATAGAACAATTCTGGTAATTAGAGGAGGACGTCTTATTAGAAGTGGAATAGTAAAATGATAACAAAGGATACGCGTTTAGTTAAGTCAAACGGTGCATATCTTCCACAGCCATTATGTAATCCACTGTAAAGACCCCAGTGTTTGAATTAAAGCTTCGTTTTGCGAAGAACGTTCGATTTTTATTGCACTTGCCAAAGATGGGGATGGAAAACGGTTCATTTCCTTCAGGCCACATGGTACAATTTCCAACGCCTTAAATTTAAAATTTGTTTAGTCCGTTTAAGAATACTTCGAGTATGAGTGTTAATGTACTGAAATTTTGGTAACGGTCATTGCAGTCAATACATGTCTTAGCGCATTGCGTGCAATTAGGCCAAACTCCCAAGCAATCTGGCTGCAGAATCTTGCAATAGTTTTCCCGTCCGCTTGTCGCGCTAACGTC
Organism: Lepidurus arcticus; assembly: GCA_003724045.1. Classification (NCBI taxonomy): domain Eukaryota; kingdom Metazoa; phylum Arthropoda; class Branchiopoda; order Notostraca; family Triopsidae; genus Lepidurus; species Lepidurus arcticus. Next base: position 16,935 of record RJJA01000473.1, on the reverse strand, counting down.
GGTTTCGAAGCAAGATTCGGACATTCCAGTGCTTAACTTGTCTACTACCAGACCACCTGGCCAGTTAATAAACGCTTTGCGGCTGGAATTCAAGCATAAGTTGTCGGGCAGTAATTCGCAGATGTACGAAATCTGAGTCTCGTAGAAATTAAAGGCGTTGCAGGATTGGTTTAAGGCGCAAAAGCGACTACAATCCATCCTGGCTGAATGGAGGGGCGTTTCTAACCAAAGGGACTTCGTTGCACACTTTCTGTTAAAATTACTTAAATGTATTGTAAGAAAACCTTTAGAAATGGACTGAGGTGGGAAATAGTTGGGCAATGATGTCGCCATTCTTAAATCTGCGTAGATTTGGCTAGTAGCAAATTGAGCCCAAATTGTATCAGCCAAACACTCTTGAGTAAACGGCCAGTTCCAGCCAATCTGAAATACTAGTAGTATTACTAACTTCATGTTGTCAGCTTTAAGACGTTTCTATGACTGAAGCAGAATTATCATAGCATAGGCTCATCTATATGGAGGGGTACGAATGCTCTTTGTGATTGACGTATTGACCTCGTTTCAAACTAGTTTTTCCCGTTCCAGTATATCAGGTGTGGGGCGGATATACCTTTCTTGAGCTTCAGCTGAAATGGATTATTCTTGGAAAATTCATTACGTCCTCCGAAATTCCCTGTTATATAGCAACGCTTTCTATCAGGGGTCCTTGGGAGAAAAAATAGCGCTAAGAAATATAATCATTACTGCAGCAGAATGAAACAAACCCTCACTTGAAGCCATGTATAACTTGCTAGCCTAAAGAGGTGTAGTGAAACCATAAATTGAACGTAACATCACGATTTTTAGTTAAATGTTTTAAACTTGTGTATTTTCTTAACCCGTATACTTGTATAGCTATATATCTGGCCAAATGAAATTGTTGCGAAACCATTATTTGAACGGGATGCGTAGTTTTCGTAGAGGGCTTTTTGCCTGGTATTGCTCTCGATCCTAATCAGGAAATCTCACGTAGTGCAAATTATTTGAAGAGGCTTAGCAACTATTCATTTTAGCCAGTACAATCAATCAAATTATATCCTACACGGAAAACGACCACACATATGGAGACCGGCACTTTTTATGCTTCCTTATTAGTTAACCTCACGTCCCCGTACCTGAAAACAGTCTCGACCGGTGGACCGGGAAAACGTATGCCGGTACTGATTACAGTGCCGGCAAGACTAATCTTCCCGAGTAAACCAACTTCCCCTCCTGGACAGTACGTGGCATTGCTAGGATCTATGAGCCAAAACGATCCGCATCCGTAACGATCGTCGGTGACAGTAGTGAAAGGGGTGGGGCTTAGTGCTCTGCCCTTCAAATAAAAAATATCGATATGGTTCGCATTTGTTAAGGTCATGTTCGCCGTTAGTAGCAATATAGGAATTGATGTGCCTAGTACGCACCCGTCGTATCTCTAATCATGAACATTAGGATGGAGTAGACTTCCAGCTGATACAAGCGATTCATATTAATAAAAGATATTGGTAATCCACTTTAATGGTTCGAGCGACGTGGTCGATACTTCGTTTAATTAAAAATGTATCGTTATCTATGCATTTGACAAAAATTGGTAGCGAAAAGGGAGGGTGTCCATCCGGCTCCCAGATGAGCGCGGTGGGAAGACGTCTTCTAAATCAGTCATCATCCTTAAGTTTGTGTAGAATTGACTGGTAGCGAAACTTTGAAATTTTCCACATATTCTTTGGGAGTTATTAAGTACCAGCAAAGCCACACTACCATCAAAGCCGAGTGCATGTTACCGATCCAGGTGTCTTTCCAAAACTGAACTCCATTTTTTGGTGGTGTTTTGTGCTGTGACCGATGTAGATAATGTATGTTCCGATTCCGGTTCCGTCTTTACACGCTTTATTGGGAAAAACGTTCTGATTTACGTATGGTCTAGTTCTAGTTTATCTAGCTTTTTGTCCCGGGTCGCTTTTGAGGTTTCTAGCAGAAAGGAGTTTTGTACCGTTTTTCTTTTTCTTGTCCGATGAAAAGCTTTGTATTACCATAAAGCACAGCATAACTTTGCGGACCTTTGTGTCTTAGTTTCCTATTTTCATAAAGTTTCCTTAGAGGTCGGAATTAGACGTTTGCATGGGTACTAAACTGCGATCCAAGACAAAGTGTTTTTTATTGAGGGGAAGGGGTCGTTTCTAAAGGTCTTATGAGTTTTAGCACAGTAAGGTCCTTAATCGCCGCAGTTTTGTGAATCTAACTTTCGAGTCATAATTTGAACAGCATACAGTGTATTATTCAGTTACAAACTGCAGTTCCGTTGTCTTACAGGGAAGAATGTGACGAAAGCGTAAAAACCCTGAAGGGTTCGTTCTGTTGTTGACATTAGTTCACGAGTTCTCACACTGGCGTGCCCGAAAATTATGTCCGGGAAGTTTGGGTGGCGAATTACCGGGATTTATTAGTTTAGTATACCGTTGAATGAAGGCGTTCCAAGCATGCTCGTTTTACCACCGGGACAGTAAGTGGCATTGTTTGGGGTCGATCAGCCAAAACGATCCGCAGCCATTGGCAGCCTTTTGAATATATGTTGGGCTATGGGCTAAAGACTGCTGCCTCAATGCTTGCGACGAGTGAAAGCTCTACGCTACTCGTGCCTTATCCCAGTGCCAGTATAAAGTCAGCCTTTTCCCCGGCCAAGAAACGCCTTGGTATTGCTACCGTAAGATGGCGTATCTAAACAAGCAAAGCCATCCTATTGTTTTGGTTTATCAACCAAAGGATCCACAGGCTGCGCCATTAATGACAGGTAATGAAAGGTCATTAGGGTCTATAGAAAAGCCATTTGCTACAGGATTGGAGGTTATTTTTAAAGGGGTTTTGGTTGGGTAGCATTAATTTCAATACTTTTTATAATTTCAAGCTTTCAGTAACTATTTTAGTCGGAAAATTTGTATTAGGAACGATGCAGGAATTGTAAATAATGTACTTCTAGCTTAAACGCGTGTTACAAGACATTGCAATTCATTGCGTTTGAAATGGAGCTGTGCTGCCAATGCCACCCTAACCACTGCAAGCTAATGACACAACAATAGTTCATTGATCAGCAAACTGTATCAATGTGGAAAGGATCACTCAGACAAGTTTGAAACTCATTACGCCAGAAAGGGGATCATTTGAATGTGATGTCTAAGTCAAAGCTCGTTTCCTAAGGCACGTAGGTAACACCGAAGGACTCGCAAAACTTCCCGGGAAACCTCATTCCCGTCTCGGTTATGTAATTAGCATTGTTGGTCTTTATCGTACCCCATATGCCTGTCCCCCCTCCGGGACAGTACGTAGCATTGGTTGGGTCCAGCAACCAGAACGATCCGCAACTGTAGCGATCGTCAGTCACCGTCACAAAAGGTGTGGGTTTTAAAGCCGTTCCATTTAGCTTAAAAAGGTCGCCCGTTGGGTAAGAATTAATTATATTGGTAGTGGATACGTTATAAAAGGTCATGTTCATCAACGTCCCGCTTTCGTCGATGTAGGCGTTGTGGTAGATGGCGTAGTAATTATTAGTAGTATTAGTGGGGTTGCACCAAAACTGGAGCTGTGTGTTGCTGGTCAGTTTGAACAAGCGCTTCATGTCAGGGAAAGACAGTTGAAAGGTCATGAAATAGTTGACAAGTTTGCCAAGTTTCCGGTACAGGTTCTTTTGAAATAAGACGGTCCTGTCACTACCCAGAACGCATTGACCAAACATGGGCATCTGACTCGCTCCGTCACCTTCCAACCAAAATGTGCATACTATACAGAACACATAAAACGTATATTAATTTCAAGGCGAGCTTGAAGTGGCTGCATTCCTAAAATATGCCCCGTTATTGCAATAAGTAAGTACGTAGGGTTCGTCTTTTACTTAGTCCTGACATCCTGGTTAGACAGACGGTGCAATTGGGGGTGCAGTTGAAGCAATTGGGCCAGGTTCCCAAGCATCCAGGCCGCAGAACATTGCAAGAATCAGTAGTCGTGCTGTTAAATCGAGTCTCGTAGCAAGCCGTTGCGTTCATTCCTCGAGTCGGCTTGTCCCACACCGTACTCCCAGCCTGGTATATAAACGCTTTCCGAATTTTATCGCCGCCGCACAAGCTTTCGGGACGCATCTCGCAGACGTAAGAGTCTGCGGTCTGGTAGAAATTGAAGGCTTGACAAGATGCGTTATTGGCACAAGCCAAGCCACATTGCATCCGAGCCGTAAACAGGGAATTTACTTAAGGAAAATTTAGTCAATATTTAGTCAAACAAAGAGAATACGAAAATTAAAAGCTTTAAGGACTGATTTGAGCAATGGTACCTTTGGATATATATAGCGGAGGAATAAATTGGTCCAATATAGTCACCATTCTGTAGTTGGCGTAATTTGGACTAGTTGCAAATCGGTTCCAGTTGGCGTCAGCTGCACACTCTTGGGTGTTGGCCCAGTACCAGGCGACCAGCGTCAGTAGCAATACGAACTTCATCTTGCCTCTTGACTCTCTAAAACCAAACTGACCAAGCAATATGTTAGTAGTTCAGCTATGAAGCCCAGTCTACGTACCTTTAGGAATATATAGCCTACATGTAAGAAAAACTATTGAATATAGGTCTCTTTCTCGGAAACACTCTGTCATGATCGTGGACAAGTGCTGTGTAGGCATACTGCACGGAAAAAACAAAGAGTTTTTCATTAAGAGAAATAATTCTTATATTTATACGGAACCCTACATCTATTCGAGGAGGCCCTGTCCAGGTGTATGTATGTATACCGAATTACCGATTTTCCATAGCAGGTGACTATTGGACCAAAGTACATGTATGTTTCTTAATGTCGATGTGGATAAGTAATGACTTTTATGGGCAGAGCAATTCTTGCTAGATTAGCTATAAGCGTAATAAAAAGGGGCCAAGATATTAATTACTTTCGAGGTAAGACATTCCTTCTTATAGGAACATTTCTTTCAAGCATTATTTGCCCATGTCTTAACGTACTATCGATCCATGCGGTACTTGTAACAATTTGGATAAACTTTACAGCGAACAAGAATCGTTTCGGAGATCCTAGTTCAGTGTAGGCCCAGTGCCTTGTTTCTTTATTGGCATATAATGTATGCGCGAGATATTTTGCTTAAAATGTTTCAGAAGTCATTTGCAGTTGGAGACATGGAGTGTTCAACATAAAGTTAAATTCACATCTAAGTTTTATACTTTAAATCGTGTTCAATTGTACGGTAAGATACACACTTCAAATATTAAAAAAAGTATGGATGAAAGTATTATGTGTAATTAAAGTCAGGCAACAGTTTTGTGAGAATTCAAATCACTGAGACAACGAAAGTTATTATTTATTTTTTTACAAAAGCATGTCGCCTAATAAAATCTGTGTGTACTTGAAGATCGAACCAGAAGGAGCACCGGGAAACCTTATTCCTCCATAGATGGCCTTACCGCCTCTCATTTTAGGAGTACCACATGCTCGTGTTCCCGCCGGGACAGTAGGTGGCGTTGTTCGGATCCAACAACCAAACCCACATCCATAGCGATCGTCCGTTACCGTTACAAAGGAACCCTGAACCCTGAGAAGTTAGATTATTCCGATTCCATTCTCTGGATCCAATGTTAAATATCCTTCGACCTCTGAGGAGCATAAAAAATGGTCGTGTGTAACGCCTTATGAACTTCTGTCATACTCGTGAAAGAGTTCTATTGTACTTTCGGATGCCCACTTCAAATGTTTTGCAAAAAACACGTATGAATTTCAAGTATTATGTGTTATTAAAGTCACGCAACACTGTTGCGAAAATTAAATGAAAGTTCCTTTTTTCTACAAGAGCTCGTCGCCTAATAATACCTGCGTACACTCGAAGATTTTACCTGCGGGAGCTTGTGGAAACTTTATTCCTGCATAGATGGCCATACCGCCACTCATTTTAGGAGTACCCCACATGCTCACTTTCCCGCCGGGACAGTAGGTGGCGTTGTCCGGATCCAACAACCAGAAGGACCCGCATCCATAGCGATCATCCGTTACCGTTACAAAAGGCATCCTTTTCAACGGTGCTGATCCGTTTAAACTGAAAACGTCTACCGCTGGGATGTAATTGGTGTAAGGTGAAGGTTGATTGAAAAAGTGCATGCTCTCCCATGTCCCATTGTCAAAGATGGACGCATTCAAGTACGTGGAGTAGTACCAATTGTTGGAGTACATGAACCAGAACTGTAGCTGCTTATGGACTCCACTTGCGAGCGTTCGACGCATATCTTGGAACGACATTCGATAATCACTAGAAACTACCCCAGTGGTCAGATCAACGCTCCTGTCCACCAAGTAAGTTTGACGATAGTAACAATGCCCAGTAACTGGCGTCAATGCGGGATTTCCTTCCGGCCAAAAGATGCAATCTAAAAATGGAGAATCCCCAAATTTTTAGGTCCCAAAGGTTACAGTCTAATTGCTTTTTTTCACTAATTACAATCAAATGATAATAGTTTTAGCTGCGTTCGTTACTTACTGGTCATGTTACGGGCGTCGCAATCAATACAAGATCAATACAAGTTATAGCAGTTTGGCCAGTTGCCCAAACATCCTGGTCGCATTACGTCGCAAGCTAGAGTTTTGCCTGCGGCGAACATGGCGTCCAAGCAAGTTAACTTCCTGCTCGCATTAAGCATTTTGTCCCAGATAGTACTGCCTGGAAAGTTGGCGAGTCCTAAGGTGCCGAAATTGGCGCAGTAATTGTCGGCCAGTAGTTCGCAAACGTAGGAAGTATCAGTTTCGTAAAAGTTGAAAGCGCGACAGGTTTCGTCATTGGCGCATGCGAGGCTGCAGTGCAATTTAACAGAGCTGGCTGGTAAATCTGTAGATTTAAAAAAGAAAGAAATTTATTAAAAACAGGATAAAGAATAGTAAAAATAGGATTTGAAATGGAAGAAAACTCCCAAATAAAAAAAATAGTTTCAATGGATTTGGATCTTCTTTAGAGATGCTTACTTTTTGGAGTATAACGCGGAGTGAAGTAGTTCAACGAGGTCGTTAACTTTAAATTGGAGTAATTTCTACTAGTAACGAACCTATTCCAGTTTGTAGCGGAAGCAATACAATTCTGCCTGATTTCCAAGTAGTAATACAGGAGTACGATTTGGGATACTAGTAGAACTGGATTCATTGCTATTGAGCTTTGATAGAGTTTCTGTGATTCTTCAATGAGTTTCTGAGCTGCACTGTAATAAGGAAGAAATAAAGCTTGAGACAGAAGTACACGTTTTGCCCATATGCGCAGTCCTTCGCTGTTACGTTACGTATTGCTGTGGTTATAGCTCGAGTGTTTACTACCACTAGGCATTGTTTGGGCGGAAATACATAAAAGTACTGCCAAGGCTTATAATAATTACTGGTTTGTCATAAGCACAGAAGAAAAAAAAGCCCATAGAAAGTAACCCCCTTGGCCATTTTCCCTTTAATCAAGTTTTGCTCTCAGTCTTTTGTTCTATGTGTATGAGGTCAAGGGTCAAAATGGTGTTGTTCCGGATATAAGGGGACATATACTCCAATATTCTCACACACACACTACTTTTATTAGCGTACTTACCATCGCACCGTAAAGAAGCTTTTCAAGTATCTATTCCCCTTCCTTTCCTTTTGGTCAAATTACTTGGACATAATTTCCGGGTGATGCAAGTTTGTCAATGTATAACGCTTGTTGCTCCAATAATCATCTTATCGTGTATTAATCGTCTAAGCATATACAGTGTGAGGTAGTTTGATGTGTAGTAGTAGTTTCTGCACTCTGCGTTTACAATTAAAGTGATTTTGACAGTTCTGTTACGTTCGGAATTGCTGGTACTGATTTAAAAAAATTGTATTTTCATCAACGTTCCTCTTTTTGTTATAGTTTTTTTTTCATTAAGGATGCTTAATTATTTATACCTTTGCTAATTAACCGCTCCGGGAGGGCAATATCAGTCGGGTCAGTCATCATTCTTAATCCGGAGTAAATTTGAGTGGTTGCAAAGCTGGTCCATGTTGTATCAGCCTCACACTCTCTCCCTCCTTCGGAAATCCAGCACAAAGAACTAGTAAAGCATTGAAGTTCATGTTTCCTCTAGGTATTTCCCGGCAACACTGGAAAAGCGTTATCGCAATCGGTTTGCTAAATGCTAAGTATAAGCTGGCGGACACCCTCCTAAGGGTGTATTGCTTAGTAAATGTCAATTCCTGGGCTGGGCTTCTAACCTCTGTAATCTACGTCACGGGTTGCACCGGTGAGCATTGAATATATCGGATAGTAATATCTCAGGTTTTAGTGCCGTTTTATCTAATACCGTAACTTTGGAAGGTTTATTTGATGATCAATGCCTGTCACGGAACAAAAATCGATTTGGGATAGAGAAATGTGTAGTGTAGGAAGTTTTGAATCACAAATCATTCTATTTATTGTTACAGGTACCGATACAAAGAAATCGTAACTCTTTATAGTTCTAATAACCTGAGAAAAATCAGCAATTCCAATTAAGTACGTGTACGTTGAGTTCATTGCCATACATCGAGGTGTTTACTACTTATATAAGTTTTGGATAATTATAGTCCAACCCAAAATCAGAAGTGCTGGGTAAGTGCAAACGGGAGTATTCACTAGTTGATTAAAGCCAGGTCCATGCGATAGAGAACGTCTTTATTCGTAGTGGCTAAAGGCCAGTGAATACCTGTATCAACTACTTGGCCAGTCATGGTGTTAAATTTGGGGGTACCAAAGAAACTAACGTCTCCTCCGGGGCAGTAAGTGGCGTTTGCAGTTTTGAACAACCAAAGTGACCCACAGTGGTACCGATCGTCATGGACCACAACAAAAGGGACAGGAGTTAGTGTATTGGTACCCAAGGCTAATCCATCGCCTCCTGGCCAATCATTAGCTGAAAAGAAGGTCAGACCAGTCAGAGTACCGTTCTCGTCAATGTACGGGTTTGAGTAGAGGGCTTGGTACCACCAGGGAGCATTCGTAGTGAAAAAGGCGAACTGCATTAGTTTGTACGCGTTCAGGCGGCACAAGCGGTTCATGTCGCGGAAAGGCAAGATGTGATGATCCGTAACTTGTCCATTGGCCAAGTCTACGCTTCTTCGTATCAAATGGGTATATTTATCGTAGCAAGTGGTGACAATAGGAGTATTGCCCGGTCCAGCTGGTCCCGGCCACATGGTACACGTGAAACTACCTATACAAACAGACAAGTTTTCGTTATAAATATTTCTAATTTTGGATGGTCAGATTAAGATATATCTTATTAAGAACATAACCATGTATTTTCAAGTATATATACTTTTTTAGGTTACCTTCTAGCTAGAGAATACTTACCATTGTAATTGTAGCGATTCTGGCAGTCAATACAGCTTTGCACGCAGTTAGAACAGCCAGGCCAGGGGCCAATACATCCACGCCGGATGGTTTCACAGTAATTCCCGGGGGTTATGCCCTTCAAGGTTTGGTCGATGAACGGAAGAGTCGCGCCTCCGGCTAATTTCTCCCAAACAAAGCTCCCTGGCTGGGGTACGAACGCAATTTGACTTTTATTTAAACGCAAATTGGTTGATAATCGTTCGCAGACAAAAGACGTGACATTAAAGTACACGTTGAAGCCCTGGCAAGCCGCATTACGGCCGCATACTATCCCGCATTCCAACCTTGCTGCAATCTCGGAAACTTTCCGTACACAACAGCGAAGAAATAAAGAGAAATGAAGAGAAGAAATAATGAAGAGAATTTTGAAATCTCCGAATCCTTCAAAGATTCACTCGAAGTAATTCATTAAAATCCGATTTAATTAAAATTATAAGAATTTTTCTAACTTTACGATTAAGTTGTATGCAAAGCTTCTTACCTGCAGAAATGCCTAAAGAAGGGAAAGGATTACCCAGAACGGCGAGCTTGAAATCTTTGTAAAATTGACCTGACACGAAGGAGCTCCAGTAACCGTTTCCAGTGACTAAACCAATACAAGAGAACAGTACTAAAACTCCCATCCCTCGAAAGAAATCCATGTTTCTGCTTCCGGGTCTATTGAAGTACTGACTTGTGTCAACCCTGGTTGTGGCTGTACAAAAAATGAAAGCAAAACTGAATGACAAGAACCTTCTTGACCGATGAAGGCCAATGGAGGCCAACGGAGTAGATCGTAGTACCATAACGTATATCACTAGGGAAGCACTTAATCCTGTTCTTAACCCGACTTTATGTATGTGCAGCTTAGCTTAAAAGGCTATTTTTTTACTATAGTAAATACAATATCCTGGGTTGATGGGAGGTATTGTTATGCTAATGGTCGACCATGAACGCTAGTAGCTGCACTTTGCGCAGTCTGTCTAAGCGAATTGCTCCGGACAGAATCAGCTTTATTGTTGTTTATAGCTTCTACAATCCGCCATTAACCTGTGAATTACAATGCGAGTACTACGACACACGTATACTGCATTGGCAGAAAATTTCCATAACGTGTTCCATGATTTAATTATATGTTGCGTAAAATACGGCAGAAATCATTGGCAGAAATGTTTAGCAGTTGTATTGTTTAACATAGTCAATTTACATCCAAATTTTACATTTAAATCGTGTTCCATTATACTATATAGTGATAGACACTTCAAATGTTTTGCAAAAAACAAGTACATATTTAAATTATTATGTGCAATTGAAGTCATGCAACACTTTTGCGAAAATTCAAATCACCGAGACAAGGAAAGTTTTTTTTTCCTACTAGATCTAGTCGCCTAATAATACCTGCGTACACGTGAAGATTAAACCAGAGGGAGCATTAGGAAAACTTATTCCAGCATAGATGGCCTTACCGCCGCTCATTTTAGGAGTACCCCACATGCTCGTGTTCCCGCCGGGACAGTAAGTGGCGTTGTTCGGATCCAACAACCAAAAGGACCCGCATCCATAGCGATCATCCATTACCGTTACAAAAGGCATCGTTTTCAATGGCGCTGATCCGTTTAAACTGAAAACGTCTCCCGCTGGGATGTAACCGGGATTAGTTGGGGTTTGATTGAAATAGCGCATGCTCTCCCATGTCCCATTATCAAAGATGGACGCATTTAAGTCCATGGAGTAGTACCAATTGTAGCTCAAGAACCAGAACTGCAATTGCGTATAGACTTTACTTGCGAGTATTCGACGCATATCTTGGAACGACATTCGATAATCACTAGAAACTACCCCAGTGCTCAGGTTAACCAAGTAAGTTTGTTGACCGTTACAATATCCAGTAACTGGCGTCAATGCAGGATTTCCTTCCGGCCAAAAGATGCAATCTAAAAATTAGAATCCCAAAATTTTCAGGTCCCAAAGGTTACAGTCTAATTACTCTTTTCAATAATAGAATCTAGTTATTGTATCACAGATAGTTTAGTTCCGCTCGTTACTTACTGTCCATTTTACGGGCGTTGCAATCAATACAGGATCGGGTGCAGTTATAGCAGTTCGGCCAGTTGCCCAAACATCCGGGTCGCATTACACCGCAAGCTAGGGTATTGCCTGTGGCAAACATAGCGTCCAAGCAAGTTAACTTCATGCTGGCGTTAAGCATTTTGTCCCAGATAGTACTGCCTGGCAAGGTAGCAAATCCTAAGGTGCCCAGATTGACGCAGTAATTATCGGCCAGTAGTTCACAAACGTAGGAAGTATCCGTTTCGTAGAAGTTGAAGGCGTGACAGGTTTGGTTATTGGCGCAGAGCTGGCTGGCAAATCTGCAGATTTTTTTAGAAAAAAGTATTAAAAAGAAAAAATGTTCCCAAAAAATTGAGTTTAGTTTAAATGGGTTTGAATCGTTTGAAGAGGCGAAAATCTTTAGATAGGCTTACTTTTTGGAATGTAGCGCGGAGTGAAGTAGTTCAACGAGGTCGTTAACCTTAAATTGGAGTAATTTCTGCTCGTAACGAACCTGTTCCAGTTTGAAGCGGAGCAATGCATTGCTGGCCGAGTTCAAAGTAGTAATACAGGAGTACGATTTGGGATAACTGGGTTCATTGTTGTTGAGCTTTAGTAGAAGAATCACTGGAATAGTGATTATTCAGTGAACCTTCGAGCTGAACTGTAGGCAGAAATATACGTTTTTCCTCTTACGCGCAGTCTTTTGCTTTTCGTCCGCATTGCTGTGGTTTTATAGCTTGAAGTAAATGGGCAATGGTCAAAACGGGTTTATGGGAGGTAATGTTATGCTAATGGTATAGCTACACTTTGCACAGGTTATAATCAGGGCCGTCTAGACACCCCCGTGAGCCCCTAGGCCACGTTTCAAAATGGGCCTCATGGGGCCCTGGGCCCGTGCCCAGTTGGCCCATGCGATATATCGCATAGACGGCCCAGGCTATAATAAGCAAATCGTTCCGGACAGAATCAACTTAGTTGTTTGTAGCTTAAATAAATCATTCCTTAATCAACGTGAACTACGATGTCAGTACTACGACCTACGTGTACTGAACTGCATTCAAGTTCAAACCACGCTTTAAATAACTTCCTCTTTCATTTAATTCAAATTTAGTGCGCATTGCTGATCTGCACCTGTAATTCTGCTGCTGAGGGGATGTGTGCTGGGGACCGTATTCTAGTTTAGAAGGCTGTTTCCTTAGCAGAAAGACAAAAAGAAATAAGCAAAAACAGTGTCATTGGGTTTAGCCAGGGAAACGCATTCCAGTGGGTACACCAGATGCACCGAAAGTACCCAAACTATCCTAACTATGGGTTATAGGTTTATGTGAAGGAACTTGAAGAATACTGCCAAATTACTCAACGTTTTCTTTTCCAACAATAGTACGAAGCAGGTGAATTATTTCTTCTCTATTTTGTGTATTATTCATACAAGCGTGTATTAATACGGTGCAAAAGAAAAACAAAACAAAAACGCTTTGCAAGCTTGGATGTATTCGTATGTAGTACTATGGATTGTGATATATTGATTCTAAGACTCGGATTGGATTCAATTGATAAGTAACAAACTCGCGACTGTGTAAATTTCAAAAGCTGGAGCGCCAGGGTAGCGAATGCCTGTACTGTTGACTTGCGGTCTAAAAGTACCCAACATTCTTAGTTCCCCGCCCGGACAATATGTGGCGTTGTTAGATTCCAACAACCAGAACGACCCGCATCCGTAGATATCCTCCATGACAGTAATAAAAGGAGTAGGTCCTAACGCCTGTCCACTTAGCTGGAAAATATCACCAGGGGGACCAGAGCTTGAGAGAGTTGCTAACGAACCATTGAACGTCAAATTTGACAATGTCCCGTTTGCATCGATGAACCAGTTATTGTAAACTGAGGAGAATTCTTGGTTAACTTGGTTTTTGAATAAAAATCTGAGCGTCGAATATACTCCCAATTGGTACAAGCGGTTAATATCCCTAAAAGACATTCGATAATCCTGGATAACGTTCCCAGTAGCGTAGTTTAGTCGTCGCCGAATTAGGAAAGTGTTAGAACTAAAGCACTGACCAAAAATAGGAACCGAGTCTGGTGAATATCCATCTGGCCAAAGGGTACAAACTAATCCAGTTCGTAACATAATAAAAGTTTAAAATAATTTGCTAATTTTTTTGCAAGAAGTATAGGATTTACTTGTAGCTCCACGAGCAAAACAATCGATGCACGTTTTGGTGCAATTATAGCAAGCAGGCCACGTTCCGAGACATCCAGGTCGCAGAACGTCACACGGAATTACTGTCAGTGATTGAAATGTTAATTCAAAGCACGATTTCTGCATGCCAGGGCTTAGTTTGTCCCACACGGAACCTCCTGGGAAGGCTACCAATGCTTTTTTTGTTTGGTTTGCGCAGAAATTCTCCGGCAGTAATTCACAGACATAAGAATTTTCCTGATCGTAGAAATTAAAGGCTTGGCAAGACTGGTTTGATGCGCAGAAATTGCTACAATCCATCCTGGCACCAAGCAAAGATACTTCTAGCCACATTAACTTATCATTAATGTTATTTTGTTTATTACTGCATTTTTACCTTTAGACGTATACTTTGGAGGGAATGTTATGGCTGTTGGATCGAGCATCACGCGAAAGTTAAAGTAATGCGAACTGGTAGCAAAGAGGGTCCACATAGTGTCAGCCTCGCACTCTCTCCATCCTTCGGAAATCCAGGATAAAAAAACTAGCGGAGCCATTAAGTTCATGTTTCCTCTTGGTATTCTCCAGGAACACTGGCAGCATTTTCCCAATCGGTTCTTCTAAATGCTAATGTAGGCTACACACCCTCCCTCAAAGTAACAACTCGTTTTGTTTCCCCCCAAGTCATGTCAATTTCTGGGTTTGGCTTCGGACCTCAGTTTAGCTTGCGTTATCAGAGGTACGGTGAGTATTGAGTATCGGATATTAATATCTCGCCTGTCTCGTACATAGACGTGTTCAATGCCGTAAGTTTATCTAATAGCATGTCTCTGGAAGGTTCATTTGATGGCCGATACCTTTCACGTTTCACCGAATAAAACCTTACTTTTTCTGTCCAGTAGAAAAAGCAGACAAAACTTCTGTACACATTCTGCATGTCTGTATAGTGAATTCAGGAAACTACACAAGCAAAGCATAACTGTTCGTCATACTGTAGTTTTATTTTAATAACCTAATACACCCCACAATAAACAGAAAGTACGTGTATGTCGATTTCATTGCCATAAATGTGTAAACGTGTAAGCCAGGTGTATGCCATGGAGTAGGCCTATATATATATATTGATTAAGATTCGGATTGGCTTCAATTGACAAGTAGCAAACTCGCCACTGTGTAAACTTCAGCAGCTGGAGCACCAGGATATCGTATGCCTGTACTGCTGACTTGCGGTCTAAAAGTACCCAACATTCTTAGTTCCTCACCCGGACAATATGTGGCGTTGTTAGATTCCAACAACCAGAGCGACCCGCATCCGTAGATATCCTCCATGACAGCAGCTTTACCCTCTCATCAACCACATACTACAAACAGCTTTGTAGCGTACGATAAAAAAGCAAGATAAAAAAAAGCACACTTAAAAACACTTCAAGAAAAGGGGATGGAAAGTCCTATACGAAAAGGCGGCTATAACTACTAAAAATCCAAATAAGTGTCTCGGGTGAACTCCTTTTCTCCTAGAGCAACAGAAAATATGGCATCGTTTTCTTTTAGCCCACTTCGCATTTGCCCCCAACCGTCTTTAAAGCTATTCTTTAAAAGTGACATTAAAAGTGACCAAGTCGCCGAGGATTGTACAATAATGAAATCGGATAAATCGTATAGTGTTACGTATCGTCAGGTCCGTACCCAGGATTTTTTTTTTTTTTTTTAAAAAGTCAGGGCCGTACCCGGTTTTTGTATTTGTCACGGCTATATTTCGCATTGCTTGCTTTTCTCATGCTTCGCTTTACTATTTAGCTTACTAGGTGTAATGCCAGAGGATCCATCCGCCTGTGTACCGGATTACGCATCCTGTACGAGTACACCAGGCAGGATGGATCCCTGGGAACGAGGATGATTAGAAGTCTTAGTTAGTTATAGTCAGAGAGAGAGTCTAGAGTTAGAGAGTACCCCCTCGTATTATTTTCGAAATTTTGGAACACTTGTTGTTTTCGTTCTCGATATTGTCACGGCAATATTTCGCATTGCTTGCTTTTCCCACGCTTCGCTTTACTTTTTAGCTTACCAAGTGTAATGCCAGAGGATCCGTCCGCCTGTGTACTGGATTACGCATCACAGAAAAATAACAAGAAAATAAGCGTTGATTGAAATGTAAAAGAGCAGTTGTGGCTCGCATTGAAACGACAAGTTGAATTTAAAAGATTTGCAACAAAGGAAAGCGGCCGTTAATTTAGGAATTCCTCAATCATCTCTATCAAAATTGTTGAAAAATCATTTCAAAATAAAGAATATATAAATGGCAAGCGGAAATCATCGTGAGAAGACGAGAAATGCATCTTTGCAATCGGTAAAGCTCCACCCCACCCAAAAGAGAACAGAATACAGTCATGAGTGTTGAGGATCACAACGTTAAGAGTTGTGTCGAGACTATATACAATTGATAAGTTTACGCTCAGAGACCGCCTAACAATCCATAACCAATGATTTTCAGGGGAAAAAAATCGCGACACGGAAGGAAGCTGGTACCGGCATCTCGGAGCGGAAATACGTTATTATATTGCTTTGTTATGAACAATCTTTAACTTACGTTTGTCTTTGAAAAAGCACGATGAAACGATGCGAAAGAATGACGATTAAAAAAACGATGATGAAAAGGTATCAAAAACACCTGCACTAAAACGGATAGACTATTTTACTTTTAATCTTATTTTTAAGCTTACGAATTTTGTTGAAAAAGGAGACTTGGCTTCATTAAACCATGCAGGAAACAAATCTTAACGTCCAGAAAAATGTCACCCTATTTAAAAAAAATTATGAGATTGTGCTCTTACCATTAAAAAAATAAACAAAAAAAACTCACGTTGATAAAGTCAAATTCTTGGTCACTTGATCAATCGGAACAAGCATCCATAATTCCAAAATGGGAAGGAGACTATAATATTGCATTTCCTGAATTTAAATTAGTATTTTTTTATTCGTTATTTAGCTTATTTTTAACTGACATGTGTCTTTTAATGAAGCCGGCCACCTTGATTACATGCCAAATCATCGCGAGAAGACGAGAGTGCATCTTGGTCAAGCTCAGGAAAGCTCGGTAAAGCTCGGCAAATCTCCATCCCACCCAAAAAAGAACTGACAACCGACATGAGTGTTGAAGGCAAAAAGGTTTAAGAGTCGTGTTCGTCATACGACACTTACGTTTTTTCATAGTCTGTTTAAAACCGAAAAGCGGGACTCCAGGCAATCGATTTGTGCATGCTCAGAGACCGTCCAAGAATCCGTAATCAATTGTTGTCCGGGGATAAAAATAAT